>LBNU01015181.1:116750-132262 GCA_014162995.1 Artemisia annua | reverse complement strand
TACGAATCCCATGGGATTTTTATGAATCCCGTGGGATTTTTCTGGACGGAAATTTTGAAAAAAAAAAATCGTCTTTTTACGAATCCCATGGGATTTTTTACGAATCCCGTGGGATTTTTCTGGACGGAATTTTGGAAAAAAGATTCGTCGAAAGTATATAACAATGCATATCTATAGAAAGATATTTTTTTTCTCGTCGCGATGGTGTATTTTTTTAGCTTGAAGATTTACCGTTTGCAAGATATGTTGGTTTTAAAAATAAGGTGGAAAGTGGGTTTTATATTAAATGAGCTAAAATGTCAATTTTGCCCTCTCTTTGTTATTTTTTGATTTGATCTTAGCCATTAGATGAAAGGTGGATGGATGGTTGAGATTGACTTATTTGTTTTTTAAGTGATACTTGTTTTGCATAGATCTCACCTCATTGATATAAAGGGTTTCTCGGATTGCTTATTTTCTATAATTATGCTCTGCTTACAAATAAGTATTTAGAAGATGCTTATTAATAAGTACGTAGTATTATTTTAAAACATTGGATTTGTTTATTTCATTAAAGATACAATAATACTTGAAGAAAAATAATGATTTGAGGAAAAATTTCAACCAAATTATGTAATAGTAAAAACTAAATTATCTAAATGATTTAAGCAACTCATTGGATGTGTTTGACAAAAGTAGCAATAGCAATGCAATGAGCAGTAACAGTGAGCAGTAGTTGTATTATTCTATAAAAATGTTTGACGATGTAGTTATAGGTGTAATCATAATGTGTAAAACAACTCTTAAATGACCAACGCTCCTAAATGTTACTTCATGGGGTGTCGAACAAGGAGTATTTCGAAAAAAAAATACTTTTTATTTGTCAAACAAGCATTAAAAATCACAACGCTCAATATTTACCGTTCTTAAGTGCCTCTTAACGCTCACACACTCATAATCCGAAAAACTCTTTTTCTACTTGAAAATAAAAAAGAATCAGAACAAAATTGATTTATCTACTTATTTTTACGTAGACTATTAGACTCAAACACCCACACTACAACAAAAAGGAGAACGGGTGATGAAGAAATTGGCGAGGACACCCATGACCTCGCCAAAACCCGCTAAACGACAAAATGGTATACTTTCTGACTTTGACTAAGCCAGATTGCTGAAAAAAAATTGGCTAAAATCTTTGGCGAAGACATGTCTACCTGATCAAAAGGTTGACCAAATTTCATTATTTCCCCAATTTTCTATTTTCGTTAATTGTTTCCCTTTCATTTTTTTCGCCAAACCTTTGACGAGGGCATGTCCTTACCAAAAATGTTGACCGGTTCATTATAAGATTAACGAAAAACTATTGGTTAAGTTATTAAAGTGATGACGTGTCTTCACCTTTGGCGAGTACATGTTTTTGCCAAAAGTATTGCTAATAATTTAAATTAATTAAAAATTATTTAAATTAAATGAAAATAAGTTAAATTAATTAAAATGATTTAAAATAAGTATAAATGATTTAAATTAATTATAAACGATTTTAAAATAGTTTAAATTAATTATAAATGCTTTTAAATAATTATAATTTAAATTAATTAAAACTGATTTAAATTAATTAAAGATGATTTAAATTAATTATAAATTATTTAAATTAAGTAAAAATGATTTAAATTGATAAAAAAGATATTTAAAATAATTAAAAATGATTTTAGAATGATTTATAATTTAAAAAGATTTAAATTAATTAAAAATAATTTAAATTTAATATAAATAATTTTAGAATGAATTATAAAAGATTTAAATCAATTAAAAATTATCTAAATTAAAGATAATTTTAAAATGATTTAAATTAAATATAAAAGATTTAAGTTAATTAAAAATAATTGAAATACGTTTTGTATTAGACGACGAAACGGAAGACAAAGACCAACAAGAATAAACCTCTAATAACCTCACACTGTCAACTTTCAATTCCCCATTAAAAGAATTCGAATCACTCGTCGATCCACCAGAAGCATACATATTAACTATATAAACAATATAGCCACTCAAATTATATATCTTAACTAAACTCATTCTAATTTTATTAAACACATCAATGTGGTCGAAATTGCTCATGATCCTAATGAGTACATCACAAGGCTTGAATTATCTTGAGGAGTTGACTTATCATTACAATTATGCGGTCGATACTCTTCATGAGTTGTTCGCCCAACTAGTGATCAAATTAACTTGAAAGTTAACTAAATCGAACAATGTTAAGCCACTATAAATAACTAAAATATTCGAATTACATNAAAAAAATTGGCTAAAATCTTTGGCGAAGACATGTCTACCTGATCAAAAGGTTGACCAAATTTCATTATTTCCCCAATTTTCTATTTTCGTTAATTGTTTCCTTTTCATTTTTTTCGCTAAACCTTTGACGAGGGCATGTCCTTACCAAAAATGTTGACCAGTTCATTATAAGATTAACGAAAAACTATTGGTTAAGTTAGTAAAGTGATGACGTGTCTTCACCTTTGGCGAGTACATGTTTTTGCCAAAAGTATTGCTAATAATTTAAATTAATTAAAAATAATTTAAATTAATTAAAAATTATTTAAATTAAATGAAAATAAGTTAAATTAATTAAAATGATTTAAAATAAGTATAAATGATTTAAATTAATTATAAACGATTTTAAAATAGTTTAAATTAATTATAAATGCTTTTAAATAATTATAATTTAAATTAATTAAAACTGATTTAAATTAATTAAAGATGATTTAAATTAATTATAAATTATTTAAATTAAGTAAAAATGATTTAAATTAATAAAAAAGATATTTAAAATAATTAAAAATGATTTTAGAATGATTTATAATTTAAAAAGATTTAAATTAATTAAAAATAATTTAAATTTAATATAAATAATTTTAGAATGAATTATAAATGATTTAAATCAATTTAAAATTATCTAAATTAAAAATAATTTTAAAATGATTTAAATTAAATATAAAAGATTTAAGTTAATTAATAATAATTGAAATACGTTTTGTATTAGACGACGAAACGGAAGACAAAGACCAACAAGAATAAACCTCTGATAACCTCACACTGTCAACTTTCAATTCCCTATTAGAATTCGAATCACTCATCGATCCACCAGAAGCATACATATTAACCATATAAACAATATAGCCACTCAAATTATATATCTTAACCAAACTCATTCTAATTTTATTCAACACATCAATGTGGTCGAAATTGTTCATGATCCTGATGAGTACATCACAAGGCTTGAATTATCTTTAGGAGTTGACTTATCATTACAATTAGGGGCAATTTCATATTTCCCCAACTTAAACATCATAATTCCATATTTCCCCAACACATGCTTTAAAAGCATTGTACTTATGCACTAAAAACTTGTGTTTTGGGGAAATTTGGTATTTTGATTTTTAAGTTGGGTAAATATGAAATTATCCCTTACAATTATGCGGTCGATACTTTTCATGAATTGTTCGCACAACTAGTGATCAAATTAACTTGAAAGTTAACTAAATCGAACAATGTTAAGCCACTATAAATAACTAAAATATTCGAATTACATTTCAAGTTAATAAACGTTTAAACATTAATTAATACATTCGAATAAACAACCTGCGTTTTTATTTGATTTTGAAAGGGCCGCTAAAACTCTTGCAACTCCAAAGGCATGTATCTAAATGCAATTACCCACCATTGATGGCAGGGGCAGAACTACATATTGTTTATAGGGTGGCGGTTCCCTCCATGCTTCACCGAAAGATATTAAGTTTTAATGTAAAAATTTTTCTTTTATGACCATTTTATTAAATTGCACCCCACCACAAAATCAAATTGCTCCCCACCTTAAAGTTAAAAAATATAAAAACTTTAGATATCTTCTTTTTTTTTAAAAAAAATTATCAGTTTTTAGTGTATAAAAAAATATATGACATTTTTATTAAAGTGCATCACAAATTTTGTCAAAAAGAAAAATTTTGCCTCCCGTTTTTTAAGATCCTGGGTCCGCCAATTATTAATGGTAAACAAACAATATAAATGATTACGTGATTATGTAGTAGTATAAAGATGAATGATTAGTTGTGTCTCTAATTGCGTGTTTAAGTAATTTGTCATGTAACATATGCATGCATGCGGCATGTTAGATATATCGACCAGTTGGGTTTGGTGTTTAACAAATGATACATGCATGGATATATTTTACGGTTGCATGGATCATGTGAGATTAACAAACATTATCTCATTTCATGCATATGCATAAATTTACATTACATTGATACCTGTGCTCCTTTTGGCAATCATTTTACAATAATAACAACGTGGATGGAGTAGCAACTAATGTTAGGTTTTCATCTTTATGTTTGTTTATTGGTTTAGAAATAACTAAAATGTGATTCTAGCTACTAATCTCTTTTACTTTATATGGAAAGCAAAATAAGATATTAAATTAAGAGGAACTTTGTACTTTTACCGAATACATATAATAGACTAGCTTTGTGGATTTAAGAAGCCTCGTGGTACATAGAAAGAAGATGTTAATCATTTGAAAGCCCTCGTGGCACCACTTAAAGAGTCATACCTTCCTGGATATGAAATTCATACACAAGTTCGAATATGAATGTAAGTTGTGGGTTCAAGTCTACAAACAAGCGTGTGTATCGTAACAATTTCATGTTAATCAAAAGAATTTAGTATTATACTCCGTATGTTGTAAGCTATATAAGCATGTATATGCATATATATATATATATATATATATATATATATATATATAGACATGATCGAGACATCATCAAGTTGCATGTATCGTAAATTATCTATGTTCTCAAGATTATTATGAAGAAGAAGAGAAGTGAAGTGATTGCATTTTCTCTTCTTTTCTCTTCTTCGAAAAAGTGGGAGGAATGATATTTAACTAAAATGGTTTATCTTTTTCCGTTCTTCATCTTCTTTTTTTTTTTTTTTTTTTTTTTTCTCCTTTAAAAAATTGAACACAAATTTTAACTTCTTTCAAAATCATTTCTTTTCTCTCCTAAATGTAATCTACGTTGTTCCAAGAAAAACTACAAGACTATTCATCATATTATCATAACGTTTATTGACAGTTGGTGCGTAAAGATAATCTCCGGTCCTCTAGATGCCTTTCAAACTTAATTCTTTTCTGGGCTCAATGTGATTTACGATGGCAGCATTATAGCGTCAGACAAAACCCGGCGGAATTATTTTTCAACATTACTGTAAGTACAAAAATGATAAACGATCTTGAAGATCATATATAAATGCAAACGAAAGAATATGTACGGTATATTCATTAAATTTAAGCAATTGTACGTTGGCAAGCCAATGGTATTGCACTTGTATTTTATTTAACAAGAAAATAATTTATTGAAACTGTTTGTCTTACATGTCACGGGATTTTGCATTTGCATGTTCACGGGGATTAATGTTTTTCAGATGAAATATTGTTGTTGTGTTCAAAGTCTTCTACTATTTCGAGTTTCCTTGTTTATTTCATTGAGTGGCATTTGGAGATAGCTTATTGGCTTACGATTTTATGTTTTGATTGGGCTCTTGTAACGTCAATAGCTTTTTGCTGGGACACTTTGTAACATTATTTTATTTTGTACTTGAAGCAATTCAACTCTTTTTAACCCTTTTCTTTTAAAGGTAACTGTAAGAGCATAAGTTTCTAGTAATGATATAGCATAAAACTTTTTAGGGAAAATGTTGTCTAATAGTAACAAAGTTTCATTACTGTTCCAATTCAGTCACTCAAACTTTATATTAACCAAAAAAACCACTCAAGTTTAAAAAGTGTTCCAATGTTGTGTAAATATTCAAAATAACTGTATTGTTTGGTTGTACCCTGATAATAAACACCCACCCCCTGAATTTCACTAATCTCAACCAACTCAATGTACAACCAACTTATGCACACTTAAGAAAAATCGAAGTCATAAAATAATAACGAAGTTTGAGAACTGTTTCATTTTGGTCACTCAAACATAAAAATTACATAAGAATGAAACACTTGTGAAACTTGAGTGGTTAAACCTCCTCAAAAAAAGTATGAGTGACTAAATTGGAACACTAATGAAACTTCATTACTATTTAATGATTTTTTCCCAAGTTTTTACGAGTGCACATAATACTTAATACGTACACTTGCAATTAACTAGTTCAGTTCTTGGTAAGAGACAAAGTAAATATATTTTATATTTATATGTTGAAGTTGCTAGTCTGACAGAAATAACTTAATAACATGTTGTATAATCCTACATTCCTACATATGATAACAAGCAAAATTGTGATGATCATCCTATAGTTGATCAATAAAAAATAAGGGTTAATTACACACATAGGTAACGAACTTTCAAAAATTTCTAATGTTAGTTAAAGAACTTTCTAAAATACTATTATAAGTAACGAAACTTGTTGCATTTGTTCAATGTTAGGTAATATCGTCTATTTTTGCAACTGGTAACCGGTTGCAACCGGTTACCATTCTATCCCCCCATTTTTTTTTATTAAAACACTTTGACTAAACTTATATAATAACGTTAGTCAACTTCACTTTACCAAAAACATTTTCCCCCAACTTCTTGAAAATAACATCATCTTTGATAATCATTCACGGGCAGTGTTGCAAAAATCGGCCTACAAGGCCGATTAATCGGCGATTACAAGCTACAAGGCCCTGGAACTTGGAGAGATTTACAAGGTAATCGGCCGATTAATCGGCGATTACAAGGTTTAAGGCCGATTAATCGGCTAAAAATCGCTACAAGGCCCTCGACCGCCTCAGTACCGATTCACGATTTTTGCAACATTGTTCACGGGTCAATCACTCCAAACGCAAGCGATATCAAATCATTCGACAAAAGGAACCCATCTGGATCACTTAACCGAATAAACCCAATATCATTTTCCAGCTTTTCATCATCTAAAACTAAAGAACCAAACTCATCTTCCGTAATTCTCTTCTTTGATCATCCAGAAACAACACATGCCCACTTTTCATATAAGGCTCATAAACCTTGCACAATTCAACAGCAACCTCACTCCCAAAATCTTCTATAAAACTCTTTAAATCCAACCCTTTTGAAGTTCTTAGAGACAGCATCACAATATCCATAGCCATTTCCTGTTCATCAACTTCATCATCGTCTTGGCCCCAATCAACCAATCCAGCTTCTAAATTTTGCACATGATTTGTGTAGTCTTTTAGTTTCTTTGGTCTTGAATATCTTGTTCCGTTTATATATCTAGCAGAACCTAAACCGAATGCATAAAAAGGTTTGTTTATCCAGTATGTGTAGTTGTGCTTGCACTCGAACCATCTTTGCTATAGCTACTGACTTCATAATGGTTGTAATTAGCCTCGCCAAGAATTTTTGAAGCCATTCTGTAGAATTTTACAGACTGGGTATCGGAAGGAATGGGAACTCGCCTGGTGTGTACCTGTAATTAAGAAGACATGATTTGATTTGATTTTGATTTGGGATTAGTTTTGATTATTGAAAGAATTAATTGAGTTGGGTTATAATTAGGGTTTAGGAAGAAAGAATGGAAGAAAGAGAGAAAAGGGGGATATATGTGTTTATCTGTCGTCACATGTGGGCCCATAAGCTTAAGGGGTCATATTACCTAACATTGAAGGTTGCAACAAGTTTTGTTACATAAAATAGTATTTTAGAAAGTTCGTTACCTAACATTAGAAATTTTTGAAAGTTCGTTACCTATCTGTGTAATTAACCCAAAAAATAATAATAATTTTTTTGAGAAAAAGATAACTCAAAACTAAAACTAAAACTACTATTCGGTAGAATTGAAGGCATGGATTGTGTTAAGACAATAGTAAAATCCACGTGCTGTTTTGATAATCCAAACACAATACTCGTACAACTTTTTTAGACAAAAAACATCACTTCTAAACTTTTTTAGACAAAGTAGTCACTCTTGAATAAATGTTTTCCAGAAATCATAATTCAAACTTTAAAGAGAAATTACATACATCGTTGCTATATATAATCTCGTGTATTTGTTTTCATCCCACAATAAAACGTGAAGCCGTGCCTTTATTTTGATATTTATATTACTGTTATTAATAACTTTAGCTGTATTTTTTAAACTCGTGTACGCGCAGGTTAGTTTGTAAGAAGGATAACATGAATCGTTATTGAACGCATATTGTAAAAATAAATATTTTTCTGGATATTTTACTTAATTAATTTCATAAAGAAGGATAATATGAATCGTTCTTTTTATAAATAGCAACAACATTTTTTTTTTAATATATAAAGTTCAAGAGAATAAAGTGTAAGGGTATTTATTAAATTTATAAAGTTATTAAAAATACATGAAAAATAATAAGTTTATTTAAGTTTATATAATTTATTTACACTTTAACAATTATAGTTTTATTAATTTTCTTTCTTTTTAGTGTTTTTTTATAAAATTGACACATGTATTTTATACATATTTATTTTAGTGGGCGGAATCGATGTTATAAAGGTGGAAAACAATACGAGTAGTTCTTAGGTAGTGTTTGTTAAGTGGGTTTTGCAATGTTGGTTTAGTACGATACCTAAAAATATTAGTTTGGTATATCAAAATGTGATAGCTATAGAAAGTCATTTTAAAAATTCATTCCACTCTAACATGATGTGAATAGATCATAAATCCATGGTTTCCTGACACCATATTACCTCACAATTATTTTCAGTCACAAGTTTCACCACTAACCATTTATTCTCTTTTTTATTTTCATTTAAATAATATTTGTATATATAATCTCAAATAAAAAAATTAGTTATATTTTATTTTACTATCTTCGTTCTAAATTATAAGTCCATTTTGACTTTTAAAAGTCTTTTTATTCCGACTTTAATCTTAATATTTTTTCATATTATATAATATTTGATGAAAAATATACAAATGAAAATATATTTAAAACACAAATCCGTTTATATATATTACATCAAGTATTATATAACACGAAAAAAAAATTAAGGTTAAAGTTATAAGAAAAAGACTTTAAAGTCAAAATGGACTTATATTTTGAAACGGATGGAATATATAATATATTTTATCTCTCATACTTTCTTTCAAACATTTCTTAATTCTTTCAAAGCTATACCAAAATCAAATCTTAATCCAACCCTGCTGATGCTTGGTTTTGCAACCTTGCAAAAGGTTTTACTTCTCAAGGGATCTTGAGAAGCTTGCAATCCCTACCAGGCAGTGTACCTGACCGATGTAGTATAGTGAGTGGCAAGTACCGGGGGATTGATCGTTCTCTAGGGGAATAGTGTCGTTAGGATTAAAAACTAAGTCAACTAGGTCTAAAGGTGAGTGATGATTCTTTTTGTATTTTTATGTTTTATGAAAGCAAGTAAAATCTCGGGTATTGGAAGAGTGGGCGGAATTAGTTGCTAGTCAACTAACCCAAAATTACTACTTAAACAAATAAAATAAAATAACAAGAAAAGTAAATGCTGAACTTCTTATAATGAGAAAATGTGTTTACTTAGATTTCACTACTCCCTAGTTATCTCTTATTGATTAATTGATTTGTTACAATTGTTTGGATGAATGGTTGCATTCCTTAATACCATTTGTGGGGGCGTGTACGTCCTTCCCCAACTCTATAAGCTTCTATCTCTTCCTATGACGACACGTTTAGTATCCTATCATGGCCTCCTTAATAGTCACTTATGCATTAATCACAACCAATAAAACCGTAGTACACATCTGATGCAGGTTTTACCGACCAGGTTTTAATATTTATAAAGTGTCTCGTTTACCTAAGGTCTACCAATTGCACTAACGGGCAGTGTACCCGGTCGTGTATAGTATAGCTAGTTGGTAAAGCCGAGGTCATCCCAAGAGCTATGTATTTGGATTCTATCTAAGTCTAGTGTCACGTGTAAAAAGGGGTTTTATGAGTTGAAAGATTAATTAACTAAAAATGTAAATAACAAAGCAAATAAATAAACGAAAGAAGATCAGTAAAGAGAGATAGTGCTAACCTAATTACTACTCTCGTTATTATTATGATTAGTTTTCTATAAGTGCATCCTATCATGTCGTCTGGGGGTTACATTCATTTAGGATCAGAGGGTTAAATCACCTAAATCTATCTTACACCTTGTCCTATCCACGACTATTGTAAAGCCGAGGGTTCATCGGGCGGCGTGAACCTACGAAGATGTAAGAGTCATTAAGTACCTCTACTAACATGGACAAGTCTAGCGAGATGCGGCATGGTTAGATCTTACACCCCCTCTAATTCCTTTAAGCGTATTGCATTGGTAGGTGGTCCTAGGGTTAATTCACACATGTATGGTGATATTGCTATTGATGACGTGAGATTGCGACCACGCAACAGGTTTTACCTCTCAAGGGATCTTGAGAAGCTTGCAATCCCACCAAGCAGTGTACCTGCTCAGTGTAGTATAGTGTAATGGTAAGTACGGGGGATTGATCGTTCTCTCACAGGGAATAGTGTTCGTTAGGATAGAAAAACTACTCTAATAGGTCTAAAGGTGAAGGAAGATTATTTTTTGTATTTTTATATTTTATGGAAAGCAAGTAAAATCTCGGGTTTTGGAGGAGTGGGCAGAATTAGTTGCTAATCAACTAACCCAAAAACTACTATTGCAATAAAATAAAATAACAAGAAAATAAAAGGTTGTGAAAACTTATATAGAGACAAATATGTTTACTTAGACTTCCTTACTCCCTAACTATCTTTTACCGGTTAATTGGTGTATGTATTACTTGTGTGGATGACGGGTGTATTCCTTAACAATTCATGGGGTGGCATACATATCTCCCTATAATTCGCACGAAGAAGTGATTTTGTTCACTTGGCTTGAAGGTTTAGGAGCCTCGTAGGATTTCATAAGAAACTTGACTTGGTCTTCAAGTTCTATGATCCTACGGTCGGAAGTGCTTGAATTGTTTGAAGGCAAAGATATTGCCTTGACCATTTTATTCAAATCACGGGGATCATTCCAACTTTTGTTGTCATAAAGAGCAAGATCTTCTAGGAGATCCCATGATTGTTCCGCACTTAGATCACGTAGCTTACCACCGGCCGCTTGGTCAATGGTTTGCCTCGTGGGGAGATTGATATGGTCATAGAAAATTTGGACTTGGAGCCAAAGGTCTATGCCATGATGAGGGACTTTTTGAAGTAAGTCCTTGAATCGAGTCCATGCCTCGTAGAGGGTTTCACCTTGGCGTTGTTGGAACGCCAAGATATCATTCCTTAGCTTGGTGGTTCTTTCCGGTGGGAAAAATTGAGCTAGGAAGCGAGAGGTTAGATTATCCCAAGAGGTGATGGATCATGTGGGTAGACGCTCTAGCCATTGACAAGCATGGTCTCGCAGAGAGAATTGGAAGAGACGTAATCGGGTAGTCTCTCAAGTGTCAACATCAAGGTCTATGGAATCTATGATTTTAAGAAAGTCCTTGAGGTGTTCATTTGGATCTCACATCCGCTTTGCACCAACCGGATGGTGTCGGATCGCAAGGGAGACACATTGGCTCCTTGGGTGAGCTTAATGGTGTTTCGATAGCCTTGGTGGCTAGGACGGGAGTACTCTCCTAAGGTACGGGCTCTAGGAGGTTGGTTTGGTTGGGGATGGTTTTGTTGTGGTAGGTTGTTGGGATCGAGGATGTTACCACCTTCCATGTTGGCGGATGGTAATGGTTACGAGCAAAAACACGAAAAAATAAGATAGACTAAAGAAAACCTAGAAAAATAAAATAAAAATCTCACTAGAAAGGAATCTAGTGAGTAGACCTGATAAAATAAAAATTCAACCTAAACAATAGCGATTCCCCGGCAGCGGCGCCAAAAACTTTGATGCGTGAGATTGCACCCTCGCAAAAAGGTTTTACTTCTCAAAGGATCTTGAGAAGCTTGCAATCCCCACCGGGCAGTGTACCTGACCGATGTAGTATAGTGTAGTGGCAAGTACCGGGGGATTGATCGTTCTCTAGGGGAATAGTGTCGTTAGGATTGAAAAACTACTCTAATAGGTCTAAGGGTGAGGGAAGACTCTTTTTGTATTTTTATATTTTTATGAAAGCAAGTAAAATCTCGGGTTTGAAGGAGTGGGCGGGATTAGTTGCTAGTCAACTAACCCAAAAACTACAATTGCAAATAAAATAAAATAACAAGAAAATAAATGTTTGTGAAAACTATATGGAGAGATGTGTGTTTACTTAGATTTCCTTACTTCCTAACTATCTTTTATCGATTGATTAGTGTGTATTAATTGCGTGGATGACGGATTGTATTCCTTAATACCNGTAAAATCTCGGGTTTGAAGGAGTGGGCGGGATTAGTTGCTAGTCAACTAACCCAAAAACTACAATTGCAAATAAAATAAAATAACAAGAAAATAAATGTTTGTGAAAACTATATGGAGAGATGTGTGTTTACTTAGATTTCCTTACTTCCTAACTATCTTTTATCGATTGATTAGTGTGTATTAATTGCGTGGATGACGGATTGTATTCCTTAATAACGGTCGTGGGGGTGTGTACGTACTTCCCCAACTCTACAAGCTCCTACTTCACTCCTATGTCGAGCCGGCTAAGAAGCTACTAACATGGGATCACTAGAATTCGCTCATGCATTAAATACAATCAAATAACCTTAGTACACCTTGGTTCATGTTTCTTAGGACGTTCAAGCTTGTTACCAATTGGAAGTCTATCAGTTTTCTTAAGCCTAACATCGATAAACATTCATCCAATACAATTAATAACACACCATTCAATCAATAATTAATAGTTAGGTTTCATTAGATCTAAGCAAACACAAAGAAAACCTAGCCTAGCATGTTAAACAAAAGACAAGAACAAGATAGAATCAAACAACACATAGACATATTCAATGATTAATTGATTACTTATCTTCAATGTAACATGGAAGATCTCAAGGTGAAAAACCTTGAAAAAGCTGCTAAAATTCGTCTAGGGTTTCTCCCTAAAAAGTTCCACACAAGTTCCCCCTTAATGACT
The DNA here is from genome assembly GCA_014162995.1 of Artemisia annua. NCBI lineage: Eukaryota > Viridiplantae > Streptophyta > Magnoliopsida > Asterales > Asteraceae > Artemisia > Artemisia annua. The sequence continues at coordinate 119,212 of LBNU01015181.1, read as the reverse complement.
AAAAATTATGAGAATATATATAGAAAATCAGATCTGACGGTGTCACGTTATAGCCTTGACGCCGTCACCTCGCCGTGATTAGGGTTTCTTAATGGCCTTCTTGAAGCCGTCCCCCTTTAAACTCCCAAAAATCATTCTGGCTTATCAAGGCTTGACGGCGTCACATCCAAGCTTGACACCGTCAAAGGTACTATTCCAGCAGAATTTGGAACTTTGTCGAATTCTTCACCTTTATGCTCCAAAAACGTCCAAAATGCTTCCTTTTTCCAGAATTTCTCTCCAAAGTACCTAAAATGCCAAAAGGAACGATTTAGGGCAATATTTGATCAAATAAATACGATTTAGGGCTTAAATGACCCCCGAAAAGCGGTACACTTTTTGCCTTATCAGCTTGCTTATTAATAAAGCTTAGAGCTTTTATAGTTTTTATGAAGCTAATTAGTGATTAAAGTCAAAAACTTTATTTACTACTTGGTGAAATTAAAACTATTAAAGAAATAAACTTTATAATTTGACAAGTTTATAAAATCGGGTGGTTAAATTCGTCTCATCTCTTAGATCGGGTTCTATTTTCTCATCCTTTTCGCTTTTAGATACTTAGCTTATTAATATGGTCATGATTGTTGGATTATTTGTTTAGTGAGTAAATCTATTTGATGCTTAATAAGTAAGTAGTAGTTTGAGATAATGTTTGCCTATTTGGTTATTGAAAATGCGTAGCGAGTAGTTTGTTAATGTTTGCTAAGTGATACGGATATGTGATTTAAGTGTGGATTTATAAAAGGATTGTGATTAATAATTGAAAAAATTATTTAGATTTGGAATTTTATTATTTGAAGGGCAAAAGCCGGAAAATAATCAAATTACACATCTAGTAATTATTTTCTTTATAAAGGATTGTTTGCAAAATAAACCAACGTTGTGAGGAAATAATCTTGTTTAAGGAAAATAATTCGTCATCAAACCTTAGTCCACACTTAATGAGCTTATTTACGTCGCATGGCAAACATATTTCCCATATATATCTTTTAAATCATTTTTAGAATAATCTAGTTGCTTTTATTGATTAGTATATTTGTTGGTTTACTATTAGTACTATTAGTTTTAGAATAGTTACTTGCGACTAGTTTTTAGATTAGAATGCGTTTTATGTTATTTGTGCTTTACATGCTTGTCTTATATGCTTTATTATTACTTTTTTTTTAGTTTATGTTTGCTATCGTAGTTATAAACTCCAAAATCTCAATCATTTTATCACTATTCAATTCACACAATCACGACTCGAACCGAAATTCCATTCATACCTTCGTTGGGACTATGACCCGGGGATACGTACTTCCTTCGTATTGCCTTGGACTATAATTGCTCAATCACCTATCTCCCCCGAATCCTGCCAGGAACCACAGGCACTACCCCATGCTAGTAAGCCAACGTACGGTAGACGGGTTTGAGTCATTAAATGCCACTACATGCTAGACTTATCTTAAATGGCCCGTTGTCACGATCATAGACCATTTCTCTAATTTCTTAAGTACCTCCGCTTGCAAGGTGGTCCTATGGTCAGTTCTCACGCAAGGTAGTATTGCCAGTTGTCATCCCTCCCATTTCCTCTCAATCTGTCAGGCTAGCGCCCTATGGTCAATTCTTCTAGCCTACTAAATGGATTGAGGTATCAAGTCAACCACATAAAGCGTAACAGATACAGGCAAGCTTACAATACTACCGAAATGAAAGGTTCTAAAGTTAAACTAAGTATGCACACAGGTAAAAGCATTAAGAAAAGCACGGAAACATAATTAAAGCAATAAAGGAATCATAATTAGGCTAGCACCAGAGGTGCTTAGCCGATCATATTGAATTGAACACTCGAAACAATGTTAATACAAGACATGAATTCGAAATGTAAAACGGAATATGAAACGCTAAAACTTATGGAATGAAGCGTGATTTCTCCGTTGGAAAGCCTCCGTATGCTTCTGTAAAAGGGCCTCCAGAAGCTCCCAACGATCTCTGACTTTGTGTGTGAGAAAGTTGTATGACAAAATGCATAAATTAGGGTTGTATTTATAGGCCCGATCAGAGCTACGGCGTAACTAGGAACTGTGTTAGGCCTGATCGTCGCAGAACTAGCTATGAAAGCAAGAACCACTAGGTATCGTTGTCCCAACGAGGGTTGAATATGGATCGCGTCACTCAAGACCGTGAGCTATGTGTGGTGAATAAGGTTTAAAAAGAAGATTTGGTTTTGTCTATACTACAACGACAAATTAAAGTAAAATAAAGCGGTAAAACGACATGAAATACGTAAGCAAGTAAAGTTGCATGTAATAAAATGACTAAAGAAAGCGGTAAATGAAAGCGATAAGTAAATAAAACGGTAAATGAATTTAAAAGACAATGTGTTTGCAAAGCGACGCGAATAAGTTCATTAAGCTTGAGGTAAAAGTTTGCAACGAGTTATT
>LBNU01015181.1:100590-115431 GCA_014162995.1 Artemisia annua | reverse complement strand
AATTGAATTCGCTATTTGGTAAAAAATGTTATTCGGCGTAACTATAAAAAATGATATTCGTTATTCATGCCGTTGCCAAGAAATTACTCGAGAGGGTATTTAATAGCCCTTACTCGCTAGTTTGTAAAAAACATATTCGCTATTTAAATCAACTATTCGCTAAAACCCTTTTTATAAAGAAGAATTTACGTAAAAAGAATTTTTTTTAAGGACACTGCAAAAAAAAAGAAACTAATTCCAAGCGGTAAAATAAGCTTCAAGAAGATTGTCACACCCCAACAGCTGAATGTATTACTCATTAATAGCATCTTCTAGAGGGATCCAAAAAGAAGCTTTACAAGCTTTTATGGAAGGCTTAAATAAGCTTCAAAGTCCATTCTAGGCCTTGTAACTTGTAAACAAGCTTTTAAACATAAAGAAAGACGAAATAGGCTAAAAGAAAACTTTATGAAAAACTTGGCGTAAATAGCAGATAAAAAACGTAAAACAAGCTTTACAAGCTAGCAAAACCAAAACAAAGCTCCAAGTCATAATCACTAAGGCACAAAATCTCTTTTCATGCCAAAGGTTGGGTACAAGCCAGCTTATGTGCAGCTGTATGTTTTTGATCAAAAGTGAAAGTTAAAGAAAATAGAATAAGATTAAAAGCAATAAGAGAAGATTGAAATAGCAAAGAAATAAGCAAGTAAAAAGCTTTAAGGACATCAAAGAAAAGTTTGCATTAAGAAAGATTTACATGATGAAAAATAAGCTACACTAATCTACTCCTCACTGCTAAGAGAACAACTCTCCAAAATCTAACACCTTCAAATGAAAAGCTAGGAGGTGTATTTAAGGAAGCGCATTGGTGGCTAATCCTTGTTTACATATTGCCACTAAGCCCCTAATCTTCAAATTATATGGAATAACAAGCATAAACTAGAGATACAAGCTATTTACTCTATCTCAAAATACGACTTCGGTCCTTGTAACTTTGAGGAAAATATGTGTAGACGAGCCTTCAATTAAGGGTCCTTCAGATGATATAAAAGTGATCCTTTGCCTCGAGTTTGTGAGAAGCCTGTATCTAAGATAATCATCTTTATTCTTCGATTAAGTGTCTCTTTCGTATTCCATGAGCTCTTGAGTAATGGGCAGACATCGTCACGGGCTTCACTTAAGCAAATTTGAATCTTTAACTTCACTTTCGAACGCTTTTCCACATTCTCTGCTCTTTTTGGGCTTTTAGTTTGCTTTTCATGATGTTTTGCAAGTATCCAGTACCTGCACAGGTCATAAACACAACGAAACGGACGATATCTTTGGCTTTTCGCGTTAGTTTTTGGGTCTGAAATAGTCTAATAATGGTGAATAAAAGGTATGTGAAAGCACATACCACCGTCCGTAGCTGATGAAATCTTATCCAGATCTGATGGTTACGGCGTAGTTGATGTGTTGTTACGCCGTAACTTCTATATTTGGGTTTCATCTACGTCGTAGTCTTCATATGCTCTACCCCGTAGATATATTCTCGAATCTGAGATTTTTCTCGTAGTCGTGGTAACGCCGTAGTCACAAAGTTGAGCTACGCCGTAGGTTGAGAAATGAGTTTGAACTACTATCGTACACGTTGCTACGCCGTAATGCCAGAGTAAAGTTACAGCGTAGTCTTCCATCCTGAAGATTCTTTAAGTCTTGAATAGTTTACGGCGTAAACCACATATTTGGTTATGCCGTAACTCTTGGTCCGCGTTGACTTTGGTCTTCATAGTTAAATTCCTTGCTAAGACGTAATTGAGAGATGATGTTACGCCGTAGCTTCTTTCAGCATACTTGTATTTCTTTGTCTTGGCACATTCTTTCCATTTTCCTCGTCTCTTTAGCTCATATGCTCACTTGCAATCCTAGATACAAAATATAAAGAAATCAATATATCCATGAAATAAGTATAATACATGAGCATAATAGGGGAAATTGACACTTAAATAACAGGATTATTTGATGTCATCAAAGCCCTGAAATGAATTTCCTAATCCAAACAACCTCCATAGCAGCTTCTGAAGCAGCAATGTATTCAGCTTCTGTCGTAGACATTGCGATTGTACTCTGCTTCTTGCTCTTCCAGTCTACTGCTCCTCCATTAATAACAAAGACATAACCGGTCTGAGACTTCGCATCATCTTTGTCAGATTGCCAGGACGCATCTACAAAACCTGTAACATCAAGTTCTGTATCTGGAACTCCACCATATACCAAAAACATATCTTTTGTACTTCGTAAATACTTAAGAATATGTTTAACAGCAATCCAATGTTTTTCACCTGGATTCTATTGAAATTGACTGGTAATATTTTGAGCATACGCCACATCTGGCCTAGTGCTTTTTGCCGCATACATAATAGATCCTAGAGCCGAAGCATAAGGAACTTTACTCATGCCTTCCACCTCAGCAAGTGTTGAAGCACATAACTCACTGCATAAGACATGTTTCACTTCCATTGGCAAATATCCTTTCTTGGAATTTTGCATATTGAATCTCTTCAATACTTTGTCAATGTAAGCACTTTGACTTAATCCAATTAACCGCCTAGATCTATCTCTGTAGATCTTGATTCCCAGAATGTATGCAGCTTCTCCTAAATCTTTCATAGAGAAACACTTTCCAAAATATTCCTTAACCTTTTGCAAACTTGGAATGTCTTTTCCCATGATCAATATGTCATCGACATATAAAATTAGGAAAATTACATTATCACTCCCACTAGCTTTGTGATATACACATGGCTCATCGAGATTCTGAGTAAATCCAAACTTTTTAATCTCAGCATTAAATCTCTTGTTCCATTGTTGTGATGCTTGCTTCAATCCATAAATGGATCGTTGAAGTTTGTATACACAATTTGGAAACTCTGGATTCTCAAACCCATCTGGTTGTGTCATATAGATGTCTTCATCTGAATAACCATTTAAGAAAGCGGTTTTTACATCCATTTGCCAAATTTCATAGTCATAGTACGCTGCTATGGCTATAAGAATCCTAATAGCTCTTATGTCTGCTACAGGAGAGAAAGTCTCCTCGTAGTCAATGCCAAAAGTTTGTGTAAAACCTTTAGCCACAAGGCGAGCCTTATAGGTATGTACATTACCATCCATGTCAGTTTTCTTCTTGTAAAGCCACTTACTCCCAACTACCTTGGCATTGGGAGGAAGATCCACTTCAACACATACTTCATTATCTTTCATGGATTGCATTTCCCCATTCATAGCAACCTTCCATTTTTCCTTTTCAGGACTATTAATGGCTGCTCTATAACTAGTAGGTTCACTAAGATCCCCTAGTATAGTTTCCTCACACTTTATGTTAAGACAAAGACGTTCAGGAGCTTTCACAGTTCTAGAAGACCTGCGAATGGGAACTGCTTCAACTTCAGGTGGAGGACCCAGACTATCAGGTTCCACAAGAAGTATGCTAGTGTTTTCTGAAGGTAATGCATTATCTAGACCATCTTCCAGATCATAGATTCTCCCACTAAATTCTTGAGATATGAGATCCTTTTCAAGAAAGTCTCCATACCTTGCAACAAATATTTTGTTTTCAGGTGGGTAGTAAAAGTAATAACCCATCGTTTCCTTTGGGTATCCTACAAAAATGCACTTTACAGATCTTTGTTGGAGTTTATCTGCTGAGTCACGTTTAACATACGCCTTGCAGCCCTCGACCTTTAAATAAGACAAGTTCGGAGCTTTTCCATTCCATATTTCATATGGTGTCTTATCAACCTTCTTTGTGGGAACCATATTTAGAATGTGAACCGCAGATTCTAACGCATAATCCCAAAAGGACAAGGTAAGAGTAGTAAGATTAAACATAGATCGTACCATATATAATAATGTACGATTCCTTCTCTTAGATACACCATTTTGTTGTGAAGTATATGGAGATGTGAGATTCTGGACAATTCCATTCTCAACTAAGAAATCTTTAAACTCTTGACTTAGGTATTCACCGCCTCGATCGGAACGAAGAGCTTTAATCTTCTTTCCAAATTGCAGTTCTACTTTTGCTTTGAAAACTTTAAAGGTTTCAAACACCTCATGTATATGTTTAAGTAAATAAACATAACCATAATGGCTGAAATCATCTGTAAAAGTTAAGAAGTAGACAGCACCTCTCCTTGACACATGTCTAAGTGGTCCACACACATCAGTATGTATTAAACCAAGTAGATCAGAAGCCCTTTCCATATTACTATGAAAAGGTTTCTTCGTCATCTTCCCAGATATACAAGACTCACACTTATCATATGATTCATCATTGATATTTTTCAAAAGCCCATCACGTTGCAGCTTTTGCATGCGAGTCTTGCCTATATGAGCAAGTCTACAGTGCCAAAGGTAAGACGAATTCAAGTCATACTTCATTCTCTTACTTATGCTATACATTGAATTATTATTGTTGGAAACATTATCATTCATATCAATTTCAAACACACCATTCACAGCAACAACATTAAAATAAAATGCACCATTTAAAGAAACAGAAATCTTATTGCCATCAGTAGTATGAGTAAAACCAAGATCCAACAAACATGAAAAGGAAGCAAGACCTCTAACAATAGAATGTGTATAATGACAATTATTTAAAATCAGTACTAAACCAGAAGGTAAAACTAAATTAAACACTCCTATGGCTTCAACGACTGCTTGTGCTCCATTGCCCACTTGCAAAAATTGCTCTCCATAAGATAGTCTCCTTTCCTCTCTAAATCCCTGCAGTGTATTACCAATGTTAATACCACATCGAGTATCATATAGACAAGAATTTATTTTATGAGATAAAGTAAATAATTCAATAAAAAATAAGTTACCTGAAGTGCTGGCACCCACGTGCCCAGTCTTCTTGATCCTATTTGCTCGAAATTCATCGAGATAAAGAGGGCAGTTCCTCTTCCAGTAACCCACTACATTGCAGTAGTGGCACCCTTGATCCTTCTTCGGATTATCCTTCTTGACAGGAAGAGGGTTTTTCTTAGGTTGAGGATGAGGTTGATAAGCCATAATCTGTTTACCCTTATCAGCTTTTCCTTTACCCTTACCCTTCTTCTTGTTCGCATTTGGTTTGTTAATTCTACCCCCTTGAATAGCAAGTACCTAGGGTGTAGTAGCCTTTGGTGGTAAACCTTTCTCATAATAAATGAGCAGTGCGTGCAATTCACTCACTGTCTTCCCACGCATTGCATATTGAAATGCCTAACAAAACCACTAAAATCCTTGTTAAGGGATCTGTTGATTAGATTAACATTCATATCATTGTCATAGGGTTTACCAAGTGCTTGTAATCGATCCATGTAACTTTTCATTTTCAATACATGAGCACTCACTGGTTCACCATCAGCCTGCTTACAACCGTGTAGAGATTCCATCAAATCATAAAGTTCTACATTTGCTGGTTTCTCATACAGTTTTCGAAGCTCGTTTATCATGTCCATGGGGAAGTATTCTTCAAACTGCCTTTGTAGAGCAGGTGTCATCCATCCCAACATTAAACAGGCCACATCAATATGTGTCTTATAAGCTTCTTTCCAAGTGGCTTTCATAGCAGGAGTTGCTTCTGGCCCAGTTGGTTCAGCAGGACAAGGCGTTTTCAGAATTTCAAGTTGGTCAGTCACTTGCAAGACGATCCTGAGTGAACGATACCATTCATTGAAATTATCTGTTCCAGTCAATTTTTCTCGTTCAAAGTGTGCTTTGTACGCAGAACTCAAAGTGGTGTTATTGGTTTGAGCCATTTCTACAGATAAGAAAGATCAAATCATTAGTATTTTTGATAATACAATTTTTCAAGAAAATAAAATACCCAAGGAAATAAAATTCACATAATTTTCTTGAAAACTAGGATCCATATAAACATAGATTCATCACATCAGTTGATCTGCTAGTAATGAACATATAGAATGTAGTAACTTGTCGTACAATAATTGGCATAACATTTTTCTAATTCCTAGATTTTATGGGATTATATTCACAAAACCTTTGTAATATAAGCATGTTTCGTCCCCATCTAAATGCTTTGAGTCCAAGCTCTCACTTTCTACTCAATTTAAGTCGTCTAATTTAAAAACTGTAAACTTTCATAATTCCATTACATTCGGTTGATCTGCTAGTAATGAAATTACAAAGTTCACCTCTCCATTGCAATCTAGCCAAATTCCCACATGACGTAAATCACAACTTCAAGTGTTCTTTAATTAGATGGCATTCGACTTAATTTTTAAGGGTAGTAATTTTGATTTGTGATCAAAATAATGTATGAAGAAGTATGCATACAACTTCATAAAATTGGTTTTTACAAAACATTTTTATTACCAATTCACTAAGATCAAATTAACAAAGTTTTGATTGAGGTATTGGGTTCACTAATTAAAGAATAACTAACAATTATCGTCCACTATATCGTACTTTTGCATAAGCCCTAAAGCTTAGTGTTTCGGATAATCATAATGGAATTGTAGTCAATTCACCCTTAAGATGATAGTGTACATGTAATGGTTATTCGGTAAGTCTAATTTGACGCACAGGCGAGCGCAGAGAGGCAGTAGGAGCGAATCTCTTAAAAAACCCCTCTCCACTTATACCCACTTTAAAGTTTGTCAAACTTCTGTCGGCCTAGTAAACCATTACGTACAAAAACATCAATCAATTAAACCTTGTAAATTTGACTCTTAAAACCAAAACAAATTTCGCCACTTATTTAATCCATATTATTTTTTATACCAAAATTACCCTTTTTCGTTTATGAACATGTCTAACACAATAAACAAAAACAAGTAATTTAAACAAAAAATAAACAACTAAATAAAAGATATATATCATAACCATTAAATATATAAAAACATGTAGCCACATGCAAACTTAATTCGATAATCCTATTAAAAATCAATTCTAGGTTTTAATTAACACATAATTGATTCCTTAATATTGGAGTCTTCCCCAATTTGACAGCTATCAATTAATTTACATGTAAAATCTTAACAATTAAAAATATAACTTTGAATCCATGCTAAACATGCATGTTTTCATGGATGCCACATAACAATTATTGCATATAGTCACAAGAATGTTTACATAAACACATAAACATGTTTCTTAGGGTTTCTAATCAAATTAAACACCAAAATCAAAAAAAACCCTAAAATTAAAAAAAAAATCGATTTAAAAAAATTAGGTTTTCGATTTCTTAAACCCTAAATTGATTAAAACATGTACAAAAACAATCAATATTCGTTTTTTTATGTTTTTTGATAATTAATTACACATTATAACCTGGCTCTGATATCACTGTTGAAATTTTATACTCATGTCATACATATATAAATAAAAGCATCAAGTAAGCATAGCGGAAGCAATTAGGATCATGCATAAATTGAAAACATACATCTTATTCTTCAATCAAGATCAAGAACTCTGATTAGGGTTTATGTGGATTATAAGAATAACCCCTTACCTTTTTGTTATTCAATCCAATAATCAAACAATAGTGTGTTTGATTCACGTTCTTGTACACACGTACTAAAACAAGTTAGGGCCCGTTTGGTTTGAGGGTGTGGGTGGGTATTGAATGAAAGTAAAGTTTAATCCATTGTTTGGTAGCATGTTGGTATCCGTGACATGGGTTTTGAAATTAAATTTTCATACAACCCTATTTTGGGGCTTTTCATGAAACCAACCAATCAAAATTTTCTTTTTATTTTATGAATTTTTGTCAACCACATATTTTCATTCATTTTTTTTATCTTTTACCTTTTTTGGTTTAATCAAATACATAAAACCTATTAAATATATATATATAAATTAAATATTAATTAATTTTCTCTCTCCTTATTTTCTTTCAAACATTTCCCAAATCCGAATCCAATTCCAATCCCACTTATAAACCAAACGCACCCTTAAAGTTATGCAAGTAATGAATAAACAAAAACACTTGAGCTTCAAAAAAATCGAAACCCTTAGAGTATAAGGGTGTTCGATCAGATTTTGCAAGAGAAAAGAGGAGAGAAAACCTTTTAGGCTATGTGTACAAGTTATGAGAAAATAATAACCTTGGGTTTATATTTATAGTTGAGATTACTTGGAGTTCAAGGCACAAAGGAAGTTACCCTCTCCTTGGGCGATCGGTTTTAGACATCCCTTAGGGATTCCAGAACTTTCTTGACATACCAAATCTCATCTATAATTCTTTCCTTTTCTTCGTTAAATGTTAACCTTTTTCGTTAAATGTTAACGATCGTCAAGTGTTTTAAGTTTATATATAATAATTAATATAACATTTATAATTAATTATTAATCTTTAACTTTCATAAGTAAAGTGTGCAATCAACTGATCTCGAGTTCGATCCTAACACACATCTATTATTTTATCGTCTATAAAACTAACACCACTAATACGGTACCGGTACCAAAGCGGGAAGATAAAAAAGCGTTTTTGGACTGACATGTTCGGGCTAGCATAAAATTGCCCTTTTGACCTATTGACAACACGCATGTTCAAACTACATGGAACGGAATGCTCCCTAAATTAGCCGAGCTTGCCTATTATGATCGTAGCTGCAAGACAAAAAAGATAAATAAACTTGTAAATGTTTACATCTTTGAAAACAAGATAATATCCTACAAGACTCTTTTCCAATCACCATGTACAAGTAAAATAGCATATCATATTACATGGAGACACCCCATAGACTGTTATAACTTATACAAATGATGCTTAGCAACATTGCATATAAAAATGTAATACAGTTGATGTACATGCCTTCGTATGGACACAACAACATATCAATATTAAGCACAACCAGGGGTGGCTCAAGCCTTGTGGAGGCCTAAACCAAAATTCTAATATGAGGCCTTTCTGAATTTTTCATTGTTTCTCTTTGCTAAATATAAGGTTTTTGATTCATTGGATTTATAAAACATTTGATTATTAAACCAAGAACACAATGAGAATCTAAGAGCTTATTGAAGAAAAAGAACAATAATATAAGAAAAAACAAAATTTCCTTTATGATACTCTATAAATAGAGCTAAAAAACTTAACCAACTTGAATGAGGGTTAAGTTGTTCTTGTTTCTTAGCTTTGGTTAACTGAACAAATGAACTGATATGAACACTTAAACAACATATGTAGAATACTAACAATATAACATGTATGGTTCTTTGTGGTTATGGATCAAATAAAGAAGAAGAAAGAAAGGAAGAATTTTAGAGAGAAGTTAGAGAGAGAAAGAGAGAGTGAGAGAGAGAGAGAGAGAGAGAGAGAGAGGAACCTTAGAGAGAGAATGAAACCAAAAAAAAAATAGATTGAGGAAGGTTCACCCTCTCCAAGGATGGAGAGGGTATTTATATGTACATGAGTTTTTGCCACTTGGGCTGTGGATCAGGCATACAGTGGGTAAAGACCCATCCTTCTTCCATGAATACTAACTACTTCTACTCTACGTTCTACTAACTATTATAAATACTACGAGCTAAACAATGCTTAATCGTATCTGGGGTGACCGAATCTTTCTTATGCAAAATTGTATTCCTAACAATCTCCCCCTAAGGGAGGTCACTCTGAAATTAAATCTTGAATTCTTGCATTGAGATCTTTGTAGATTCTTTTGTAGCTCGTAGTTGTTGATTCTTCATTGATAAACGACTCAAGATGACTTCCTTGATGTATAGGATGATCTTTGACTTTGCTCTTTTGCTCATCATTCAAATATTTAGCTTCAAGTCATCTTTGAGTGGATGTGTCTCTTTGTGATGTTGTGATAGTCTTTGTGTTGTCATGCTTACACTTTTCTGGATCATGATCTTCTGCATCAGAGTTGTGAAAGCATGATAGAAGCCCATTACTTGATCATGGTATCTTTACATTTGATGTTGAAGTGTAAGCATGAGATGATGAATATGCATCTTTTCCGCAATCGGCATCAATCGTCAACTTCTTGGTCTTTGGTGGGAATATGCCTTTCCAACATGCTCATACATCATAGTTGAGTGAATCTTCATGGTTGAACGGTTCTGACGGCTCTTTCTAAGATGTTGGTATGAGCATGTGGAACTTGAGTGATGGTGGTGAACATGATAAGTTTGGTATGTTGAGCTGCATAAAACTTGATTAGTAATAAACATACCGGCACTTACAAGTTTGGACTTCGAGATCGTCAACAGCATAGTGTGAAGACTTTCTCTAATCCTTACCAAGGCTGTTCCTAATCGGATGCCCTCGAAAGGGCTTTCACTGACACACCGAAGTACACCAACGATTAGGTGAGTCGCTGGAGATCACCCCACGACTGTAGACCTTTTGGAACACCACCGTACACACTAAGCGTAATCCACAAGAGATTACCGAAGTGACCTGCTGTCAGGGCTGTTTGATGTTGACCCTGGCAGGAGTTTCCACTCAATCACTGGGAAATACTTATGTATATTCCCTCATAAGTGTTCTTGGCAGATTGCTAAAATCTGTGTAGGACTCAAAATTTTACAGCTGGTGTCCTTAATGTTGAACAACCAGTGTAGAAGTATCAAGTGTTCCTATGAGATCTTTTGNAGAGATTACCGAAGTGACCTGCTGTCAGGGCTGTTTGATGTTGACCCTGGCAGGAGTTTCCACTCAATCACTGGGAAATACTTATGTATATTCCCTCATAAGTGTTCTTGGCAGATTGCTAAAATCTGTGTAGGACTCAAAATTTTACAGCTGGTGTCCTTAATGTTGAACAACCAGTGTAGAAGTATCAAGTGTTCCTATGAGATCTTTTGATGCATCTCTTGGCTCTAGACTCTATAAGTGTAATTTGGTTATCCTATGCGGAGACTAGGGAGGGGTCTCCTGTTTCAATATCAACTAGCTCTAAGAGACAAGTCGATAGATTACACCGGTTCCCCGTGAGAATGAAACAAGCTCTTTTAAGAGAACTTGAGTGGCTGAAAGGTTTAGTGCAGTGTGACACTGGGTCCATGACATCTTTTCTTCAATACCGTTGTTACCTTAGTAATAATCAGTAGCATATGAGTTGAACCCGGTTTCTGCCCTAAGGTTGAATAATTGGAGGGCTATTTCTTTTCACCCTTTCTCATTTCATTTCTTTTTAATTCTTCAACCCCTTCAGTGCTTACCGAGACTTCATTACTAGAACCTTATTGGGTTTGTTCCAGTCCTAGCTCAATCTCAGTCGGCACTCTTCCCTTTCTCACTTTTCTCCTTTTTTCAATCATTCCTAAGGACTTCTAATCTATCTATTGGATTGTCCCTGGGAAGATCCCTCCGGTTCTGGTGGATCATGGGAACATATACCTAACCTTACCATCCTTATAACTCCATGCATTAAATTAAAGTGGTCGGTCTCTTGGTATTTTTCCATAATCGCCATATAACCAAATCATTGAAAATTCTCTCAAAGTGTTTATGATTAATAAACACATTTTGTTAACACTTTGAGAGTTTTATCATTTTTCAAATGCTCCCCCTTAACATGTGCTCATAGGAGGTAGAAAGAAATTTGCACATGTCGGGTTGAGTTGCACTTTTGAATTGATCTGCTCTTAATAGACGTATACCCTAGGGACACGTTTACGTTGCTTAGTTAAAGGGATCCATTATCAGCTTTTAGGTGATAACTAGCCCTAATAACTAACTTGAAGTTGTTAACATTCCTTAAAAAGGAAGTTAGACCCATCAAAGTATACATCTAAGGAGAGTTTCTCGAAGCGGTACTTTCTACTTAGACCAGTCCTCTTCGAGACACGTTTACATCACTGGTAAACCAGCTTGAAATTATTACCCGGCCAGGACTAGTCTTTTCGATTCACGACTTATCATCTTTCGTCAATTCATGAGTCAAATTTTGAGTCGTAATCAATTCACGGTTTCTACTTATTATTCTAAAAAAACACGCGAAGGACTCTTAGCCACTTGCTCCCCCTCAATATGTGCACATTGATTGAATCAATTTGAAAGTTTTAAAACTTTGGCACATACGGGTGAGCTTTCATTTGAGATCATTTATTCACCATTTAATCACTTTCTCCCTCTCAATATGTGCTTTGATTAAAAATTCAAGAACTTCAAAAATTATTTGCACATACGGGAGAGCGAATCTTTTAAGTCCAAAAACATCCTTTCGAGTCCAAAAAAAACATCACACCAAAAAAACATCACATTTAAATCAGATTTCATATTTAAATCACATTCTCTCCCCCGATCATAAAGTTTCAAATCTTTTGAGATTTTGTGATCCCAATTGATTTAAATGTTTTTAGAAGAAACTTTGGAGAAAATGTGATAAAAGTTTTGCCTTTTACTGATTTTGAGACACTTTTAGTTTTTCACTGCGGCTGGTGCACAAAGTTTTTAAAGGTGCAGAAATTTTGAGCAAATACGCTCCCCCTCAATTAATGACCCGTTTTCAATTTAACATTTACTAGTCATTAAGTTGAGCGGTAAGGTATTTGAGAAAATTTAAGTCCGATAGCCACCTTGTAAACCACAAAATCTCTCTTGAAGAATTTTAGAAGAAAGAGATTTTGGGATGAAAGAAGACTTCTCTTCTTTTACTAGAAAGGTTGCACTGAAGCGTACAACTTTTCGGATGGTCCGCACACAGTGAAAAGTAATCCATGCCCGGATGAAATTCATCCGTTGTTAGGAACAATCGTCTTAATGATGTCAAATTGGTGACGCTTTTTCCTCATTTTTGAAAACCGGGTTGCTATCTGAAGTAATAGCAAACCATAATTTTACGAACGGGTTACAATCTGAAATAACTGCAAGTCATATAGGCATGTTTTGAAAACATTTTGAACTTCTGTTCAAACTTCATCTAAAGACCCGTATCATTATTAAATGACATTTCTAGGACCGTAAATGTTATCGATGCCAGAAGACATGCCTTAAAAAAAACTATATTTTTGGTATTTTCTGGTTTTTCTGTTTTTTATGGTTTTTATAGGTTTTAAATTTTTGTATTTTTCTTTTCTGGGTTTTAAATATATACGCAAGGATATTATTCAGTTTAAGAAGATGTTGACATGAATACCGAAAAGAGGATATCGGTCTGCACGTAGTAGAAGTCAGTAGTCAACATCTCTTAAACTTTCACCACCAAAGCGTTCGAGGCTCCTGAATTATCGTCTGAACTTGTGGTTGCCATGATGTAATCTTAAACGGGATTTTACAACTCTTGTGACTTAAACCGAGAGATTGATTCTCTCCCGGGATTTTACTAAAGTCAACAAAAGAAACCGAAAGATGTAATATGCGAGTTAGACTTAGAATCTCACAACTGAGTAAATCACCGGGCACCACCATATCGTCGNGTTTTGAGCAGTTGTCCATTCGGAGGAATAATATACCAACATCTTCATTTCACCAAATGCATTCTAGTTATCATTACAAATCATCCCATAAAGTACACATGTACCCAACAGAAGTTGAAACGATGACACCAAAGTAACAGGTTGAAGCACTGATCATCTCTACGGTTATCAACACCGGAAATAAATGATTAAGCTCGATCACGTGAACCTGTTGTGCGTCCCTGATGTACACCTATCTCTCCCATGATGGTTGCGATCTCATCAGAATCAGCATAATATTGTGTACATGAAGCATTAACCAGAATTACTTTACCATAAACCATATTAGCTCGTATGAAGATGTCGATAAGCAATATCATCTCACGTTCCAAATATCCTTCTCATATTTCTTCCCACTGAAAGATGAAGTAATGCGTACCACAAGTATCCAGAGACCACTTCCCCCAAGAAGATGGAATAATACACCAGAAAATGAGTTAAGACACTGATTGTCTCTGCGGTTGTGACATTTGTCTTCCCGGAATATCTTCAGCTAAGAAGTATAAAGCTCATCAGGTGTACTCGTTGAGCGTTCAGATGTATGGCTCCTTCCCCCTTGCTGGTTTTGATACCTCAGAATCAGCANAAGATGAAGTAATGCGTACCACAAGTATCCAGAGACCACTTCCCCCAAGAAGATGGAATAATACACCAGAAAATGAGTTAAGACACTGATTGTCTCTGCGGTTGTGACATTTGTCTTCCCGGAATATCTTCAGCTAAGAAGTATAAAGCTCATCAGGTGTACTCGTTGAGCGTTCAGATGTATGGCTCCTTCCCCCTTGCTGGTTTTGATACCTCAGAATCAGCAACACATTATACTCACATCTACTTGAAATCTTGTGAGAAGAACTAAATTGGATCAGATGTATAATGTGAGAATCAATTGCTTCAAAAACTCTCTAATGACTATCTTTACCAACCCTTATGTAGGCTACATGAAGTGACCACTGATGAAGTAAAACCGATATATCTAACTTGAAGCTGAAGTAAAATTCCCCATTCTGGTGACTTAAGCTTGCACTAATGTTGGAAGAACGGTGTAAAGAATTTATGCTCCAAGCAAATCCCTAAGTACTCAATACTTAATCAAAGTATTATACATTAACACCTCTTGCGATTATCCACAACGTCATCAGCGTGTGACACTGAGTACTACAACGTAACTCCTTAAAGTGATAGTTAACCGGGTCTTCAACCATCCACCCTGACTGCTGGTAACTAGATAAACCAAGTCTTCAACTTAAATCTTAATCACGAGCAAGTTATCATTGAAAGTCTTGCTGATGCGTGGTTTTGTGACCTTACAACAGGTTTTACCTCTCGAGGTATCTCAAGAGGCTTACAACCCCACCAGGCAGTGTACATGACCGATGTAGTATAGGATAGTGGTAAGTACGGGGGATTGATCGTTCTCTCACAGGGAATAGTGTTCGTTAGGATAGAATAGCTAATCTA
>LBNU01015181.1:89108-100210 GCA_014162995.1 Artemisia annua | reverse complement strand
CCTAGGGATATTGGGGTTGTTTTTTTTGATTAGTTTAGGCTAGTTGATCTCTTTATTAGTGTTTGTGTACTCGTAACTTTGTTTTTTGTTTGAGTTTTTTTCCTACGTTTGGTTATCAGTTTTTACATATTTCACTGTGCTACTAATCTTTCTTGGTACTCAGTTTGCTGGAAATAGTAAAACAGTTCGTAGGTATACAAGTAGAGGGTTTGTAATAGCGACGTTTCAAACTCTTTGGGTTTTAATAGCCGAGTTTCACAGAAACTAGGGTTAATAGCGATTTCGTAAATATATCACCTAGCGAGTTTGAAAATCTTGTTTCTTAGGCGAGTTTGGTAAAAAGAATCTGCTGCGATGTTTGGAAATTGAGTGTAAGCCGAGTATGATTTTTTTCTTTCAAGCGAGTAGCCTTTTCACGTTATCCCTCTAGCGAGTAAGGAACCTCCTAGCGAGATCATTAGACTTCTCCACCGGGCGAGTTTACTTTAAACGTTATTGATACGAGTTTGTTTTCTTAGATTTTTCCATAGCGAGTTTTGTTTTGAAAATTTTCATAGCGAGTTTGTGTTTTTTTAAAACTTTTATAGCTAAGTATCATTTCTATATTATTGCATACCCGTGCGAGTTTGTGTTTTTTTTTTAGAGAATACATATTACAGTACAAGTCACTATTTAGCGAGTATCAAAAATAGGTTCAAGGGTTTTTCTAAGAAGTTTAATTGGGATTATAAGCAGTAAGGAAACTATTGGCTTCGCTCGACAACAAACAACTAATCTTCAACCACAACCTTTTAACCATCCTTTAAAAAGATCCATTTTTAACATAATCGATCAAGATGTCCTCGACCTCCATTCTCTCACAATCAAACAACAACAAACAACAACAACAACAAGCCAACCGTAATCAACAAATGTCATCCCATGTGTTTGCACCACCCGTCAATGTTACCCTCATCATCAACTCTTAAATGCAAAATCAAGTGCAACAAAACCTACCTACAACCGCAACATGAAACATGCAAACGGTCCTCACAACAAAACCAAAGCAAACCCATTGGTTTCGATCAATTGTGAAGCTATCACTAGTCAACAATCTCGTCATGAACCGGGTCTCTTTGACATACCACCAATGCCCCACCAGGTAAATTATGTTAGTGGTCAAGCAGAATTCTGCGGTTTCTTCGATACTGAAGAAAACCTCAAATGGCAAGTATAATGAGGAGAGTGCTACTTCGATTGGTCCATTTCATTGCCACAAGAACGATTCAAGGGATCCTAATGGCCAAACTTCCAACCAAGACCTGACCCGTAATTTCAGTTTCTGAATCACAACTCCACTGGAAGAAAGCTAACATTAATGAGGCAATGCCACTAGCAGTGAAGTTACATAATGTAAGATTCCCGAATCCAATCTTTCGGCAGTGTGGATGCTCAGAAGATGCAAAGGGGATATGTGGGAACATGTTCATCTCTTGATGAAGGTACTGAGTTAAATCAAGAAGAGCATGGAGTCAAACTCTATTGGAATACGAGAACTTTCATGATTGAAAACCAAGGGGAATCACTCGAATCGTTACTATTCAATCGTCACCACATCGTCATGATCTAGAACCCCCGAGCAATGTCAAGCTCCCAAGATTGCCATCAACACTTAAGTTTCTTGAGTTGCTAGGTCCTGAATTGGAAAAAAGTTATGTCACTTTGTTAGACAAGCGAAGAACCTTCATCAGCTCATAGCAGTTTTTTTGTTGTTTGACTAACTTGAAGCATCATGGAAAGTGAAGTTAACAAAGATAAGGGCTCTTCGTGCAAGTTTGTCACCGTCTACGACCACCAAAACTTCCTTAGCACTTATGGCTCAATCACAATTCACTCCACAACAAAAAGTTTTGCTCAGGATCCGAATTACCTCACCTACCAACACCACAATCGTCTCAGCAAATGGTTCCATATGATCCTAATGTGGCACGGCAAATCTATCTTATGACAACACTTAGATTTCAATGTACTATTCCAATTCCACCAATGATATGATGATGAAGGACTTCAACAGTTTGGACGAAGGACTTTGCCTCAAATTGCTAAAGCTTTTCGCAAGTTCTCAACTAAGTCCAACCAATCGACTTCGTTCCTTCATCAAACACCAAGGAATCAAAGCGTTATCTCAGGGATGGTCCGTGTTTGAAGTGCAAGAATCGTAATGCTGGAAGGTTAGGTCAGGAAACAGGTTATGGGTTAATTTATGGGTACAGGACAAAGGGTTAATACTGGGTATCGCAACAATGTTGGGGCTGCTCCGAAAAGGTTTGAAATTATGGACAACAGGGTAACAATGATTCAAGGAAAACGGTTGTTCGCTGTTACAACTGCAACGGGGATGGGTCACGTGAGCCTTATGCATGTCCGTCTCCCACGTACTCAGGGCAGCAAGAGTTTCCACAAAAAAAGCTCTACTACTTGCACTACAGGATAAGCACGTGGAAATGCCAGCAGAGGGGAAAACGTTTCATGGCTACTTGAATCAGTCTGATGATGACATGGAGGATTTGGAAGCTAATGATGCAGTTGGATGCTGATGGAAAAATATGCATGAACATCAAAGTTAATGATTTCAGGCCCAGTGTACAGAACCTGACGCTGTCTCAGGTATTTGACCAATCCATGCTTCGTTCAATGATATTGCTTCATCTTCCGATCTGATTCAAACAAGGAACAAGTTGTTCATGATGAGTCGTATTATCTAACAAGAGGAATGATCAAATGGACCCCGTAGTTATATTTGATGATGGACGATCAAAAATTACCGCGTGAGGTTATAATTTGAGATGTCGATCAATTAAACTCCGAAGTCACAATTTAATACTCCAAAATGATAGAAGATAACAATGAAGATCTAGAAACAACATGAGCCTATGATATGATTCAGAGTCTGAAAATTCCAGAACTGCTCTTATGACCCACCCAGCTCAAATAATTAAATGCAATGAGATAAATGATAAGTTAAAAGCCTAAGTTGCATTGGTTTTAAAAAAAACGGAATGAAAAACTTTTTGAAAAAAAGGTGGGCCCTTTTGGTTTTTAAAAAAAAACCCAAACCGCCCCCTTTTCAATGGAATTTTTTTTTTTTGGAAAAAACAAAAACAAAGAAAAAATAAATTTAAAAGAGAAAAAGAAAAAAGCCTTTTTTTTGAAAAGAATTTGGCCGGTTTTTTCCAAAAAAAAAGTTCTTTTAAAAAAGAATAAAAAATTTCCAAGAAAACAAAGAAAAATTTTTTAACCAAAAAATTAAAAAGTTAGAGATTAAAACAATTGGTTTTTTTTTTTTTCAAAAAAATTTTTGAAAATTTTTTTGGATTCTTTTCCAAAAAAAAAAATTTTGGAAAAAAAAAAGGGAAAAAAAAAAAGTTTTTGAAAAAAACAAAACAAAACAAAAAACCAAAAAATTTTGGAAAAAAATCCAACTTTCCAAAAAACGAAAAAAAAAACTTTTTTTTTTTTTTTTTTTTTTACAAAAAAAAACAAGCTTTTTGAAAAGTTTTTTTTTTTTGGAACAAACGTGGTTCCCCCAAAAAAAACCGGATTTCCCAAAGAACAAAAATAAAAAAAACCCAAAAAAAAATTTTTCCAAAAAAGGGAACAGTTGCCCCCCCCCCCCCTTGAATTTCTTTAAAAAATTTTTAATTTTTGAAGGGAAAAAAATTCCCCTTTTTTGAAACCCCTTTTTTTAGAAAAAACCCCCCAAAAACCCTTCCAAAAAGGGAAACTTTTTTCAAAAAAAAAAATTGGGTTTTTAAAATAAAACCCTTGGGTGGGACACCATTTTTTTTTCTACGAATTAAACAAAAGGTTTTTTCAAAATAAAAAAGCAAAAAACCCACCGGATTTGGGGTTATAAAAAAGAAATTTTTTTGCAAATTTTTTTTTGGGTTTTTGGGAAAAAATCCAACAAGTTTTTCCCCCTCAAAAAAACAAAAGCAAAAAACTCCAAGGAAAAATTCCTTTTTAAAAGAAAAAAATATACAGTTTGGCAAAGATCAAAAAATTTTCCCCTTTTTGAAAATGAATCAAAAAAGTTTTTGTTTTGGCCCGTTTGGTTGTTTTTTTTTTTGTTTTCTGTTTTTAAAAAAAATTGGAAAAAAAAATTTTTCCCCCGTGGAAAAGAAAGAAAAAATTTTTTGAAATTTGAAAGTTTTGAAAAAAAGACAAAAACCGACCTTTTTTTAAAATTAAAAGAAAAAAAAATGTTTTTTTTTTTTAATAAATACAAAAACCTTTTTTTTGGAACCTAACGAAAAGTAAAAATACAATTCAAAATTTTTTTTTCCCCCTGGTTTTAAAAAAATTTCCTTGTTTTTTTTCCTTCCCCAAACAAAGAAAAAAAAAAAACCGAGCAAAAAAAAACCCATGGAAACCTTTTTTTAAAATCTTTTCCCTTTTTTTCTTTTTCAAAAAAAAAAAAAAAAAAAACCCAAAAAAAAGAACCCCGGGAAGGAAGGGGGGAAAGAAAAAAAAAAAGAAAAGAGAGAAAAAATAAAAAGTTCCCAATTTTTGGTTTTTTGCCTTTTCGGTTTTTTTTTGAATGATACCACTTGTTAGGTCACCATGTTGTAACATAACAATCATAGAATGATTAACCAAGAAAGAAGAAGAAGAAGAGACAAGAACTATGGAAGGAACTCTTAATATTGATATGATAAACTTGATATTCAAATGAGAACCAACAAGCCTTAACCAAGGCTTACACATAGCATATATAGGAGAGTCCAAGGGTATTTATGTCATTCTAGCACTATTACATACTTGGCCCTTGGACTTCCATACAATGTGACAATATATCATAAACTTACTAAACATAAGAGATAAAATGTAAACATAATAAGTCTAATAAGCAACCTATTACAAATATAATGACCGACACTTTTCATAACGTGAAACGTGTTCCTAACAGTTGTAATCATTTTCGTCCGTGTTGCTCCATGATTCGTAGACGTGATCTCTTCGAGCTTGACACATATTTCTTCGTCACTAGTACCTTCATTCAAAACATTTAAACTCGTAGTACTTGTATTTGCTTCAATTAAGTGTCTATCTATTAGTTTTTCTAAGACTACTAATTCGTATGTAAGATCAAATTTATTATCTTTGACTTGACATATTTCTTGATGAGAGTTTAACAAACTTTTCCAAATATCATTAGCCATGTGACAAAAATACACTTTTTCATATTCAATCCTTGGCAAAGCTTTATAGATCATTATTTTAGCTTTAGTGTTTTTGTTCTTTTTGAAATACTCATCTTGATTTTCAAAACTCGTTCAATAAAATCACCAATGGAAATAATATGCCAAAGATCTTGATCTATTGATCTCACACAGTTTTCAAATTGATTTGCCCATTCAATAAAATTCCCTTTTTCAAATAGCGGTGGTCTTTGTGTAGATTGCTCTTCTTTGAGATTCTCAAAATCCATGGATCGATCCAAGTTTTAAAATACAATATATTTTAAAGATCTTGAGTAACGTAGCTCTTGATGCCAATTGTGGAAAACTAGAAGGGGGTGTTGAATAGTTTACCGCTTTTTAATTTGTTTATCTTTGAAAACTTTACGTGTAATCAACGATTATAACTAATTAACAATAAGTAATATGCAAGAATAAAGAAAGAAACGATCAAACCACAACACGATTGTTTATCGTGGTTCGGCTACAAGGACTCTTTTTCCTTGCCCTACTCCACGCCCCGAGTATCTAACTCGAGAGTTTCTACCACTAGTCAACAAGCTCCTTTCACCGGCGGAGAAAGCCTTACAATCGTCTCTTACACTTTATCCGGTACAAAGCTAAATACCGGTTCCTAGTTCAGGGTAGAACCACCCTAACGTCGCCTATCCACTATCTCCGACACTAAGCTAGATGTCGAATTATTTTACAAAGGTACAACCACTCTTATCACTTAATGTATTTTGAGGACTAAAATACTAACCGATCACTTCTTAACAAGATACAAAAGAAGTATAAACTTCAAGACTTTACACAATGAAAAGCTAACAAGTTTTGCAACGTTGTGTTGAAACTCGTAACTTCTCGGATGAACTTGTGAACTTCTTTTCTACATAAGAGAATCACACAAGTGAGTTGCTACTGAGTTAGATGATAAAAATGAGAGTTTGTATGCAAAGTATAGCTAAAAGTGATGAATAAATTATTGAGTGTGGCTTGCTATTTATAGCCAACCAAGACTGCAGTCTGGCGGATCCGGTGGAACCAAAACAAGGGTTCCGCCCTTGTACCCCAAGGGTTCTGCCAGGTCTGACAGTCAAAGCTTAAGAAATCTTTCCATATTTTTGTCAAGTCAAATCAAGATCCTTCAAGGTCAACTTGTAAGATATGTTGAGTGTAAATCTATCTAAGGAATGCATGAAATCTTACCAAGTCAATTTGACAAGACATGTATGATGCAATACATGATGTAAGTATATATTTCTAAATATAGACTTTTGCTAACATGAAAGTAAACATGTAAATGTATTTTTGTAGCAACTTTGAACCATGTTCATATGATATATTAAGTGATTGAGTTATCAAAAAGAGTTTGAACACTTATAACTCAATTAGACATATTACTGAGTAAAACTTACTAAATATGTTTTGACACATAACATGCTATCAACATTATAAGATTAATAATGAATCATATAGCAAATGTGATGTTTACTTAGAAATAGAGTTTCTATAAGTGAGACTTATACTATAGTTATATGTTGCTAGAAAATAAACTTTATACTTTGTCGTTAACAATATATTAGCAAAGATTGTAATATATAAATAACGTTTTTCAGATTAACAAGGGTATTATGCCTCAATTATATAAGACATCCATTTATTACATTTCCTTATTTCCTAACTAGCACTAGTTAGTGTAAGGGCTAACATTGCAACTTAAAACCTTTTCAAGTTAGGTCCTCCTATTAACTAATTCACATAATTAGTTAACTCTCCAATGTCTTAGATACCTATCAATAACCCACCATATAACTAATTTACGCAATAAATACCCATCATAGTTAATAACCTAAGATATAAGCACTAACTAGACATGTTTTAGTGGACGTTCAAGCTAAGATACGGGATATAGCCAGTTTTTCAACTCCTAACGCACACACTATTAACGTTGATATATAATTAACAATTATGTTTTATGCAATCCTAAATAAATACTATTTAAATTCACCCTAACATAGCAATGGAGAAATAAGCAACACACATAATCAAGCAATTAAAGTAAACATATTAGATATGTGAACTTATCTCAACAATACATGAAGTCTTCAATGGCCCGAGAGGCCTAAAATAACTACTGTAAACACCTAAGGTTCGGACTCCAAGTTATACCCAAAGTTCCACACAGAATAATGAAACATATTCGTTTGTATATATAGAATTATGACTGATGCCGTCGGGTGTATCTTGTGACGCCGTCAACTCACCATCCACATAGGGTTTCGTTTGTCCACCGTCATATGTGACGGTGTCGCCCTTTGGTTGTGACGCCATCATGATGTCTTTGATACCGTCATTGGAGGTCTTCTTTACACACTAACAGGTCAGAAATAATATTTAAATTGCACTTTAAAGGACGAACTGGTGGCCACGTCAAAGATGTCGGTCGCGTTGCTGAATTTGTCTTTTTTCTTCGTTCTTCATCCAAACGAGCCCAAAACTTCCCTATCCCCTCCGCCCCTGCCTCCACCCACCACCGCCACCACCACCCACCGCCACCACCACCACCACCGTCGCCACCACCATGTTTGCCGCCGCCGCCACCAGGTTCGTNGGTGGTGGTAGCGATGGTGGGTGGAGGTGGTGGGTGGTGGCGTGTGGCGACGGGTGGCGGCAGTGGTGGTAGCGGTGGTGGTGGGTGTCAGTGGTGGAGGTGGGTGGTGGTGGGTGGTGGCGATGGTAAATGGACTAACGTTGCCTTTGTTAAAGGACTAACGTCGTAAATGATTGTTGGTAAATGGAGTAACGTTACTTTTGTTAAACGGCCGTTAGCAATTTTTTAAAGAATAGGACGAAACTTGCAATTTGGGCATAACCACAAGGGACGATATATGTAATTTACTCTAACGGAAAAACCTTAATCTCCTAAGCATTCACTAAATAGAACGGATTAGTAAGTTGGATACACACAATAGGAAAAAAAAGATGGTTACACAACATAGTAAAAGGTGGCAAGTTCGATACATTTAAAAATATTTTTTTTTGTGTTCGCGGAATGAACATAAACTACTTAAGTGTTTGATGTTGACTTGCATACATTTGCTTTTCAAGACTATCTACCAGTTGAAGAAAATGATACATGAAGGCTTATTATTTTAATAGTTACAAAACATATTATTTAACGTGTCAGACATATCTTAACTACATATAATAGTTGCATGGTCATCTAACTATATATAATAGTTGCATGGTCAAACTTGAAAGTGAAATCTTGAATCTTGGTCAAACATTGAAATACACCTTGAAATACAAAGTTGGACAAACATACACGGATATTCACTGAACATTGATGAAAGTATAACAATACATAATTTGAAAGTCAACAATCAATGAAAGGAAAGTATTTTGCACATATGAAAGAAAAGTATTTTGCACATAAAAAGTTGGTCAATCAACACACTGTATTCGACACATATGAAAGGAAAGTATTTCATTTTTTGAATGTTTCATTCCTTTAGTTTGTGATGTGGGTAAGAATGTATTTGTGGAACATATTTTTTCTTTTTTTTGGATGTTTCATTCTTTTAGTTTCGCATGTGTATAGTACATGCATGTTTCATTCTTTTACTTTCGTATGTATATAGCACATGCATGTATATGGATAACCCAAAAAAAAACAATCTATTTGTGGAACATATTTTTTGGTCGTAATGAAAACTATTGATACGCGTGATGTGTCGTTGCGGTTTAGCAGTGTTAATTCCTACTCAAGTTTTACATTTATATTTAGCCGATTTATCAATAACACACACACACTTAACGAGCAGTGTACCCGATCAGTTTGTATATAATGGTAAGCAGAGTGTCGATCACTAAGAGTGGAACGTATTATCTAATTATCCTAATCAGTATTTTAATATCTAAGTTAGCTTTACAATCTAATCTAACGATAGGGGGTTTAAGCCTGAGAGACTGGCACAAATTTGGTTATCTAATTAAACAGTAAATACTAATGAGAACAAATCAGCGAATAGCATACACGTACACAGATAGATAGTAGAGACAATAAGAAGGCCTGTCCTGATAATTAAGTAGCTTGTCACTTGTTTTATTGCTAGTTTTATATGAAGTGTATAAAGTTAATCCGTACTCGTTAGCTATTATATGGGCGAGTAAACCCTTAATGATTACTTATGAATATCCTACTTATCCAAAGACATCGCAGTAAATAGGCGAGGAAGGGGTATGGCGGCCCAGCAGTGCTCAGCTAGACACAGAGGTAATCAATGCACTAATATAAGTTCACTAAAGACATCAAACATATAAACTTTAATTGATGGGAAAGCAATTTTAAGGCGGACATTTGATTATTGCGTACTCACAAACTACCGGCCATCAATCCTGATGAATTAAAGCTTACTATTACAATAAAACAAAACTACTTAATGAATTAAATACATGCAGGACCTTCTTACAGCTCTAAGATCTTCGTTTGGGGTGTGTCTTGTGTTGCTTGTTCGTCTGAATTCATCTCCTTAGGGTTATGGTGCACACAAAATTCGTCTAGGTCTTGGGGTATTTATAGTTTCTGTCTGAGGGTTCGATGCGACGCATGTAGTGATAAGATGCGGCGCATTGACTTAACTTCGCGTGGGGTCCAAGCTTATTATATTCTAGAATATTCGTACACCGCCTTTAGATGCGGCGTAACTTGAATCTTTATGCGGCGCATGTCCTTCAGTTTTCTTGGATTGTCTCTGGTGAAGTCTTGATGGTGATACGCCATATGTCAATAGTGTGATGCGGCGTATCTGGAGTAGAACGAGCTTTCTTTGACCAAAGTTTCATATGAGGCGCATGGTAGAATTTCATGCGGCGCATTCTTCAAAGTCAGGCAATGGTCTTCGAATTCATCTAATTATGATATTGCGGCGTATCTGTTGAGTGAGATACGGCGCATCTTCTGGGTTTCAGTAGACTTTTGACATCTTGCTTATTTTGCTCCGTAATTAGTCCAAAATCGCCAAGTTTCACCTTTTACCTGTTTTTACCTGAGAATCACTAAAGTAAACATTAAAGCACTGATTCTCATACATAATAAAGTAAAACAAGTTAATTAAATAGGATAAATGATGATAATAAAATTTACTTATTTGAGTTCATCAAATATCCCCCCACTTGAACTTTACTTGTCCCCAAGTAAACCTTAGATTTAATCATATGAAAATGTATCCTAAAAGGTATTAGGATTTGTTTTTAATAGTTAAGCACGTATTCGTTTTATCATAATCACACAACCAACCACTTAACGAAGTAGAAACAAAATAATTTTTCAATATAAAACAATTCTAAATCGTTTAGTTGCTAGTTGTGACGAATATTCTATCATAAGCTTGACAAGTATACGCATCTCCCCCACTAAAGCCAAGGAGTAACAAGTGTAAAGCGGTAAAATGGGTTAGTTGGTTAAGGGTGGATCATCCTTTTTAATCTCTATCGATCTCATATTCCAGAAAAGGCGACAAAATCACGAATCCATGATTGAATCCACGACCACGATACTCGCAATTGCTCAATTCCTTAACTCGAATAGGCTAAAGATAGGAAACATTTTAACATTTTAACAAAGGTGTAAGAAACGAAAGGAATGGCTCTGAGGGTTTTTCTAGGGGTATCTTACTCTAAAAATGAGAGTAACAAAAGGGTTTATACGGGGGTTAACTAACCGGTGTAGTTAGTTAATATCACATAACATATAAAGGCTTTTTGGGTGTAATCCTAGAATTTTACCATGTTAGACAAGTCACTCCAATTATATCGATAATACTCATTATGGTGGTCTCGAATAGTATACAAGCCAAGTTCTAAAGTTTACAAGTCACC
>LBNU01015181.1:41278-75691 GCA_014162995.1 Artemisia annua | reverse complement strand
TAATTATTTTCGCTTAACGATTAACGGTTTAAGATATATTTAAATTATAAAAAATGGGTGAAATATTAAAATGCTTTTAATCTCAACCATTAGATCAAATAAAGAGGGAGGGAAGATGGATGGTGGGGATGAGTCCCTTGGTATGTGAGGAATCTTTGGTTTCTAAAATAACTCGATTCCACAAACAATTGATAAACATGCCATAGTTCGTTTGAAACAGTCCCTTACTTTTATGTTTTTTGAGTTTCGGTCAAAACTTTCACCATTACTTCCCAAACGTTATTTTTTACTAGATGAGTACCCGTGCATAGCAACGGGATTTTATAGCGACACATAGTTTATTGATAAAAAAAGTTTATAGGTTATAAACGAAAAACAATAAAAGTTTGAAGATTTGGAAATTTAACATAATGTTTTGAAACCTGGTTCAACCCGGGTGGTTCAAATTAAACTGGTTCAACCCGTCCGGGTTTGAAGTGTCCCGGGTCAATCCGGTTTTTGTTTTAATTGATTGTATTTAATTTGATAGATATGTTTTTAATTGGCTGTACAATGTGAATAAATTATTGTACTTTTAAGTAAATGGATATGTTTTGAAACCCGGTTCGACCCGGGTGGTTCAACCGGTTGAACCGTTCCGGTTGAAAAATAGGTCGATTTAAATCGGGTCAACTTTCTAGGTTGGGTCGAAAATGGGTCAAATTAAACCGGCTCAACCCGTCGGGTTTGAAGCGTCCCGGGTCAACCCGGTTTGTGTTTTAATTGGTTGTATTTAATTTGGTTGTACAATGTGAATAAATCATTGCACTTTTAAGTAATGGGGTGTTTTAATAATAATATTAATTACATTCATAATTTCCTTTAATAAGATTTCAACATTTCAACATTTCAACAATATTGACTTTTCACTTTTTCACTTTGACTCTTTTTCCTTTATATGTAGTATAGATGTACCATTTATGTGATTGTGTTCTAAAATGATGTATAGTCAAGATCGTGAAACCAACTAACAATAATAATCGGTACATTAATGTTATTAAATGCGAATTTTTCGAATTTGGCAAATGAAATTGATATCATCAGACTTTAATTGCATAAATGCCCAAAATTATTACTCCTATGGTTTGAAAAAACATAAAACATTTTTCCGTTTCAGAAAAAAAATAAAAATAAATAAAAATAAAAAAAAATAAAAAAAAAATTAAAACATTAGTTGTTTCGAAGGTCATCTTAGGCTATGTTTGGCGCAGAGCTTTTTAGAGCTTTTTTAAGCGATGAGCGGTGAGCAATGAGCTTTTTGATTTTTAGTGTTCGTTTGGCAAAAGAGCGGTGAGCTTTGCTATTTTTTAGGAAAGCTCACTTTTCCAATGCTTCTTTAAGAAGCGGTGAGCAGTGAGCTGTGGCTACAGCTCACAGCTCACTGCTACTGCTCACACCTACTTTTGCCAAACATAGGTCTTAATGCAAAAAACTAGCTCGCACTTGTGTAAAACGGCGGTAAAGACTGGCACCTTTGTTGGTTTTCGGTTTTTGGCTTTGGATATCGTATCATTTTCCAACTTTTATAATTAAGAGAAGGAGTGATACGCCTGGGCCCGAGCCTGAGCCCATGACCTATTTAGGTTTTAGGGTACTTTGTCTTATAAATACTCTTGTAATCAATTATTATAATCAATCAATCAAAGTTTAAGATAAACAAATCTTTAGTTCTTCTCTCTATTTTCTTAAGGAGCTCGCACATGCTAAAAGTGGTGCCTTATCCCGATACAACCCCTAACCGGGTCGTATCAATTGGTGCTTTCATTGAGAGCTCCCGTTGAGAGGGTTTTTTTATTAGGGTTCCAATCACAAAAAAAAAAAAAAAAAAAAAAAAAAAAAAAAAAAAAAAAAANGTAAATTGTAATTTAAAAAAAAGGAACTCATAACACCCAATAACACCACTTTTAGAAACCCACCTTTTTTTTAAATTACAATTTACAAATTCTACCCTCAACAATTTCATTCATTAAACATTCAAACATTATATTATTAACATATGAATTTTAAATATATCCCGCTCATTTTTTGAATTTGACTTTCAAATCTGTCCCGCTCATTTTCTTAATTTGAATTTCAAATCTATCCCGCTCCTAGTGTTTCAAACGGCTATAAATAGCATACCAATTTACAAATTTTTTTCAAACTTCAAACATTTGAAATGAGTAATCGTTGGTCAGTAGAAGAAGAAATCTTGCTAGCTCACGCTTGGGTTGCAGTTAATGAAGATCCTGTCCAACACGATGCATACTCTTTTTGGAACCGGGTTGTTATCATTTTCAACAATCTTTCTGACGGTCTCAATCGTACCAAAGATATGGTCTCGAGTAAATGGAGCAGACTCAACAGTGAATGTATTGTATTCAATGGTATTTACAAACACTTGCGGCTAACAACCGGGGACGATCACACTGTTTGTCTCACGAATGCAATGAGAAATTTTAAAGATCGCTATGGTGGGAAAAGCTTCAAATATGTTCACGTGTGGGAGGTTTTGAGAAACCACCCCAGATGGGCCAAATTGTAATGTCTTTTGTGTTGTATGTTTTGTTTCTCGTATCGTATCTGTTATTTGTGTTGTATGTCATGTTTCTCGTATCGTATCTGTTATTTGTGTTATATGTCTTGTTTTCGTATCGTATTGTAATGTTTTTTTTAAGGAAATAAATTTATTTAAAAGAAACATACTAAACAGAAATACTTAAACGTTACATAACATAATTTTAAAACGATACTAAATTAAAACGTAACCTAAACATAAACCTAACTTCAGTTGTAGTCTGGGTGATCCCAGGTTTCAGAGTTTTTGGATTCATACCTGTCATCATACGCAGAGTACCTCGCAAACTTCTCTTGAAATAACTGATCTTCCAACCTACTCAGCTCCCTCTCATCCTCAGAGTTCCAGCCACCATTCCGTGCAGATGAACTTGATGCACCTTGTTGTAGTTGCTGTTATTGTTCTTGCTGTTGTTGCTATTCAACCTTAGCAGATTCAACATTTTCTTCAAAACTCCAACGGATCTTGTTGGAGATTTGGGTCTGTATCTGGTTGACACAAACCCATAGCGATTCAATAACAGCAGCTTCCTTACGATATTCATCGTACAAAAACGTGTCGATCACATATTTCCTATCATATGAGATGTCTGTGCACGCTGCGTAGTGTTCTCTAAGTCGTTGGTTTTGTTGTTTCGCAACCTCAAGCTTCTTGATGACTTCAACAATTGCATTTTGGCGATCCACGTCGCCTTTCTCGGTTTCTTTTTTGATAAATCGTTGTAGTTCTTCGACGGTATGTAGTAATTTACAAGCCATAATTGTATGTAAATATGTTAACTGTGAGATTGCTAAGTGTGTATATTTTAGTAAAGAATGTGTTGTATTTATAAGGTTTAAAAAAAAAATTGAATTATAGCCGTTTGAATTATAAACGGTTGTGTACTTTTTTTTTTTGAGATTCAAATATATAGTACTATAATAACGTTTGGGGGTGTTGGTGTAATTTTTTTTCCCACTCTAGTAACGCACGTTACTATAATAACGCCCGTTAAAACGCATAACCAACGCACAAGACTTGGAAATGGTAAAACGTGGGATAACGCCGTTGAGTGATTGCCATGTAGGAATAACGTCTCATTCACGTTATTACTCCTTACGCTCTAAGCCCTAATTGGCATGGGCCGGACTAATATCACAAGCTTGTGAAATTTGTCACGAGCCAAGCTCGAGATAAAAATTTAAGGCCTGAAACAAGCCGGAGCTCGAGCTTGAGCTTTATGATAATAAATGAGCCAAACTTGAGCTCTCGCAGACTTGAGTATTGTTTAGTTTGAAAAAATTAGCATTTGGAAAAACAAAAAGATCTTTTGAAATCATACTTAAAATCAAATACTAAGAAATTTGAAATCACAACGACATATACATAGTGATTCTAAAATTGAAACCAAACGCCTCCTAAGTCAAGGAGGTTTTAAAACCCTAGCCCATCTGCTTCTCTGCTGTGATTTGAAGGTTTAATTTCCTGCTCTTAACAAGATATGGTTTTCTTATGTTGTGTAAAAACAACCTGTTAACACGAAACTGTTAACGTAAAATTAATTTCCTTGCATTGAGAATTTCTAAACTCGATGGATATTTAAAAAAAAATGATCTCTCATTACAAATGGTACAAATTATTAAGCTTTTATACTAGTTAAAGTTTCAACTATGATATAAAGCAAGTGCCACGAGTAGAAACATTATGATGGTGTCCTTTTTATCTGTTTTTCTTTTTAACTTGATAATCTCATTCCATGTGAGTGTAATAGTTTAGACGAAGTACTTCAGGCCACTCACCTCAACCAGGATTTGCTAAAGTTGCATCCTTCAAAGCGAGGGCGATTGCTTGGTCTTAGTGTTGGGACCGATGCTGTTTTCGCTAGATGTGTTGGCGTGGCAGTTTCAGATTCTAACAATGAAGTTGCTTCACCTGTTAGGTATGAACTTGTTGCGAATGCACCATTATCTTATCAATATAATATATCATATTATATTATTTGACCTTTTCCTTGTAACTAACAATCTATCAGTAAAAGGTTAATGTGAACTAACAATTGTATGATACACTGGTGATGGAAACGCAAAATTATCAGAAACTATTAATTTTGTGTCTTAAAATCTATGATTGTTAGTCGGTTGGTTTCACATAGATATGTATCCTATATATGGATTATTGGCCCTTTCATTTAATATGGTTATAATGACATTTATGTTTCAATATCCATGAGATAGCATTGTTGGTTTTTATACGCTGTAGTGTTATGGAGAGGAAGAAAGACAATATCTATCAGATGGCCTCTGCTCTTGAAGACCTGGTTAGTTTCCCAATTTCTACCTTCTTCTGAGGCCATTATTCAAGCCGCTTCCATTTAATTGTAATTTTCCTGAATTATAAACTGTGGTGTGCAACGTTTTAATCATTTTGTATCTTAAGTAAGTCACATTGCCCTCGATTTGGAAGAATGTGTTTCTGAAATGTTACAGCTAATACATGTGTCCTGCCTCAAGTTTTACTTAAGTCACACAAAATAAATACTTCGAGATGAAAATTGTTTATGAGCTTTTGCTTGCTTATTTGGATGAGAATTTACAGTCAATCTTACTTTGGAATTCATCTTTTATTTCTTTGTCTATGGTAGAATTATCTGAATGAAATGAAGCATACCATGACTGAGCAAGCACATGAGCATCACTCTCACCTGGAAGGACGATGAATGCTTTGGAAATCTAAATTCATTATAATATCCAACTGATGTACATAACAGATGATATTTTTCCAGATACCTTTATAAAATTGATTAGTGAGAAGGCAGTTTTGACCAACAAGTTTGTGAGGAAAATTGATAAAACCGCCCCCATGCGTTTAAACTGTAACAAATGTTATATTTCCAGATACATTTATTTGTTTGCTCCAAATCCTAGAAATTGGACATACTTGATCAAATATATTTTTTGTGGATTATTTCCCCTGTTCTAGATATATGCAGGAATAAATGAATATCTTAGCATACTTTTTAGTTAAGTCTAGCACTTTTATGCACCTTTGTTTCTAAGGTTGGTAATGTGCAACATCCTACGCTTCACTTCATTCTCAGAGATGAGCTTAATGAAGATGAGTTAGTAGCTTCTAGTTCATTTGGTGAATCCATGGGTCGGATACATCAGTAGGAAAAGTTGTTGCTTGCTGCTGATTAGTATGATTTGTGCAGACTCAGATGGATAAATGAGCTGATCTGGGCTGTTTTTTTTTTTTTTTTTTTTTTTCCTTAATTTCTCCGGGAATGGCTTCAATGGGTTTAAGGGGCTAAACCTTCCCCAAAAATATATTTTCAATGCGTATGTCTCCTAGATCGTTTAATTTAAAAACGATGTAAATGCATAAAAGTATGATGATAACCGGCCCATAATGAATATCTAAATACAACACGCAGGTGATTTGAGTTGATCGAATCATGGTTCGGCAACACAGTTTCTTATTATCTTCATCAAGAACAATAATTGAAGTGTGTAGCATGTACTATACAAATTTTAAGGTCATAAATTATTCTGAAAACAAATATCATCACAGAAACCAGTTGTTCAGAAATTAAAACTACAAAACTTAACAATGAATGTATATATGTTGTTGTACCGTGTATGTGTAATCACAAACACACTTATGTTTTGCTTGTCGCAATAAATGTTATAGCAAGTTCGTTCAATTGAAGCTTTTGTGCAAACAAGTAAATTTACAACTCTTTACATATCAAAAAAAACATAGCTTCCAGAAATGGCCGCATTTAAGAGCAAACAAGATGTTCAGAAAGTCTGTCTTCCTACTGGATTGGCATCATAATCACAGCTTGGGTTCAACTTATTCTGCTTCATTTCCTTTCCATCCGGATTATATTGCTTCTAGACTCATCAAGCTCGAGAACACCATGGCTCTATTATCATATGATTAAGATATGAAGGCAACATCGTACATACGAAACTCTTACCAGAAATTAAACAGTTTAGAAAATATAAAGAGATTGTTGTATATACTTTCAACATCTCGTATGTAAAATTGATTAGAAGAAAAACAAGGGAAGTCCATCTCTTCTTTTGGTGCAAGCTTACCAATTAACTTCAAAACACTGATGCTATTGAATAATGTAGCAATGACAACATTAAAAATACTAAGGTAGTAACCTCTCTCACCCATATTGTGCAAAAGCATCTATAAATCATCATGACATCATTGCACGGAAGTCCCTCTCTGCTTTTGGTGCAAGCTTAACAGTAAACTTTGACAAACTGGGATCTAGTGATCCGGCTGCTTTTAACTTACGTAGCAATGACACCGTTGAACCATTGAGATAGTTACCTTTTTATCAATTTTGTGTAAAAGCATCTTTACATCATCATATCGCTTGTTCCGCAGATATCCTTCAAGAAGACAATTGTAAGTAATATCATTTGCCTTGTAACCACACTCTTCCATTTCACGCAATAACTCTTTTGCCTCATCCAGAAGATCTTCACTAGAAAAAGCACAAATCATCTCAGTATATGTAAGATTAGTAGGTTTCATACCTTTGACTCTTAGGTCACTGAAAAGGTCCATTGCAATATCAAGCTTCCCACAATTGATGGCACCACCAATAAGGTGATTGTACATAGAAATATCAGAATTTAGCTTGCTATCACCCACCAAAAGAAACAAAGAGAGCGCCAATTCCGATTGATTCTGGATGAAAAGATTCACTAGAATATGCCGATATGTGGATCCATCCAGCATTTGACCTTGTCCACGCATCTCATCTAAAAGTTTGCGTCCATCAGCAAAACGTGCAGCCGAGAACAAGCTCCGTACCAAGATGTTGTAAGTTTCATAATCAGGTCTCAAACCTTTTTCATAAATTTCATGATAAATAAGCATGGCTTCGTCCATCTTCTTATTAATGCAGTAACCATTTAAGAAACTGATATACGTAGCAACATCAGGGGCGAGACCTCTTGACATGATTAGATTAAGAAGTGCCTTTGCTTCAGTCATGTCACCCTTCAAACAGAGAGCATTTATAAGTGAATTGAATGTTACTAGGTTTGGATCAACACCTTTCTCATGCATGTAGTAGAGAACAAGGTGGGCTTCTTCGATCTTGCCTAGAGTGCAAAATGCATTAAGTACTATATTAAAGGTTTCCACATTTGGATCAATCCCTTTAGCAAACATTTCTTGTATCAGAAAAGTTGCATCACACCAAACGTGTAACTTACAAAGGGCAAAAATCAAAGAGTTGTACGTGACAACATCCGGTGAGAATGCCTTGTTGGGAATCCATTTCTTTCCAAAGTTTGACAGCATCCTGCATCATTTTATCAGCCAAACCATAGTCATCACCAAAAATGCCAAATCCTTTAAGCATTGTATTGTACTTGAAGCTATTCGGTCCAGAAGCTTTTAGTTTTTGGTAGAAATCGTCATTTAAACCGAAACTGCAAAGCCCTTTAATCATTGTATTGTACATAAGTAAATTTGGTTCACAAAGCTTCGGTTTGACCGATTTCTCGAACAATCTTTGTGCCTCAAGAATCCTATCTTCAAAGATGAGTCCATCTAAGAGTATAATAAAAGTGTAGACATCATAAATATTAATACCTCCTTGCTTCAAGTTGCAGGCTAAGACGGAAAAAGCTTCATTCGTACGATACAATCGGCAACAACACTTGATCACAGTTTCCACATTATCAACAAAAACACCAAGGGAACATAACTGTTTGAACATATCAAGTGAANAAAAAAAAAGCCTCATCCAAGTTAATAATATTTTGAAATGCAGTTTCATGATGAACGTTACTTGAGGAGTGCATTAAGGAAGCCAAGAGTGTCTTGCGTGGACCGAATCCTAGACCTAATTATGAGAAAGGGTTTGTCTTTTTAAGAAAAGCTTTTGTACCTTTACATGTAAGTTTGAAAGCATCAATAGCTGGTTTTTTTGTGTGATTCATCATCATCATCATCATCATCGTCATCATCATCATCATCATCGTCAATTTGCCTCAACGAAGTCGTGTTCACATGTGTTGTGAATAATAGAGTCTTGGGCCTTGGCTTGCCCATTACCCCTAATCCTAAAGTTAAATTTGGGGACCGGTTTTGTGTAACAAATAAATTACATAAATAGTCCGTGTAGTTATCTGTCGATTTCATAAACGATCCTCGACTTAAATACGAGGAATGTTTGTGTAACGAAATTTTTTTTACGTAAAATCTCGCACCCCGCAGCGGAGTGCAGGTGAAAACTCCTCATTTCACACTCAACAATTCAAGACTTTATTACAATTATTAAGTACTAGCAGGGTACCCGCGCGTTGCGGCGGCGGGTACCCTGTGAATAAAAGTTTTGACTGACAATATTTTGCTATCATATGTTTATTGTGCCAATAATTTTATAGAAAAAGAGATTTTTTTTTGTTGTAATAACTTTAAGCAATAGCATACTATTTCATATAAAAATATTAGATCATCAACTTGATGTTGCAACAATATGCATGCAGGCGTCGATAAAATATGGAGATAAGAGATCAAAGTGATCGTGTAGTCGCAATTAACTAAAAATAATGATGTAATAAACTTAATTACATTTTGGAGGTATAAAAATCTACACATAATTATCACTGAATAAAATATTTTATTTTAGTAATATTTGCCCAATATCAAATTTTACAAAGTACTTTTATTATCTTAAGAAATTAATTTAAAAATACACAATTTCTAAGAACAATAAGGCCGGCATTTTTTTTTTCAACTTTTTTTAACAAAAAAATTAAATTGCATTAATAAGAAAAAAAATAAAAAAAAATTACATAATAATATAAATACATTAAAAACATTACAAATAAAACTTCAAATAAAATGACTAAACCAGTGTTAGTTTTCACAATGTCAAATGTGTTCCACTATATAACCATTAACCAAAGATTATACCGAGAATCAGCCTCAACTTTAATATTAAAGAAAAATTTGACCAATAGAAAATTTGAAAATTTTGGCAACCGAATAAGCACTGCTCAAAATTATTAAGCAGCCAAAATTTTGTCCCACTAATCAAAATTTATATTCAACCCAAGTTATTTGGTGGCCTAAGTGACCAACTGTTAGTATCAAAGAAATATATAAAGAAGTGATGGTCATTCTCATAGTTAGAACTTTCGAATATGTCGTAAACGTATGATAGATTAGTCAATTGGGCTTGTGGACTTAGTAAGCTAATATGTTAGAAGTTATGGTTATAAGCCTTTTATGTAATATAAGTCCACCAAGCCCAAGTCCATTAGAAAGCCCATGAGGCCTTTCTCTCTAAGTATATAAGCTACCTAAAGCCTCATTTGTAAGGTGTGCTTGTGTGTGTAAGTGTTTGTTTTATATATGAAAAGCTCTCTTCATCTTACTACTTTCTCTCTCTAAAAACACATACATATATACTTCAAGTCACCAATCCATACGTGCCTTATAAGCTTATTATTAGTGATAAAGTTGTTATCTTTACGGTCCTACAAGTGGTATCAATAGCCAAACAATGATTTAGGAGTGTTGGGAGTTTGTTTGTTTCACATTTTTTTAAGCATACTACACGTTTTTTTTTTTTTTTTTTTTTTTTTTAAAAGTTCCTTACTTTTTTTTTTTTTTTTGGCTTTTAACACTTTTTTGATTACAAACTAGTGTTATAAACTTTTTCTAACAAGAAAGTTTCAACTTTTTTGAAAGGTTAAAGCTTAAAAAATTCGTACTTGATTTTGTACTATTTATCTAGAACTTGAAAAATTTTCATAAAAATCATCAAGTTTGCAACTTTCTTCAAGTTTTGGTGTTTTTAAGGCTAGAAGTACAAGATCTTGGAATACAAACTTCATTTGGGGTATGCTTTTTGCAAAATCAAAATCTGTCAAAATTATCTAGAACACAAAACCCTAATTATCTAGAACACAAGACCCTGAACTTTCTAGAACACACCTCGTTGCTTCAGAAGTGTTACCGTTGCTTACTCGGTGTTTCCCTTGCTTGTATAAGTGAGAAAACACTTCGACTCGTGGTATACTCTCTAAATTGTATAATTTAGAAAGTTTGGTCTAGTTTTCTAGAACACAGTGAAATTTTCGAGATCACTCAAAATTTTCGAGATCACTCAAAAATAATATATTATTTGATCTTTGTAGTGATAATCGGAAAATATCATATCTTAAGACATTGAATAATTTAATGACACATATGTAAAAAAGAAGTAATAAATATACTCTATATATGTACTAACAAGGTTAGCCGTATATGTGATGCGGCTCACGTGTGTTTCTGTTGTAAACTGTAAAGGAAAAATAATGTCATTAAGTGGGCCATTCTAATGAGTTAAATTACATATATGTAAAACTAGACGTGCAAATTGGAGTCTCCAAAATTATTGGCCATGTGCCATTGCCCTTGTTGCACAACATGAGCCGGGCCTGGCATTAGTGATCCGACAGTGCCGAGTTAAAGGGTTGTCCCTCAACAGATAAATGTTACTCTAGGGGTTCAGGCTGATCTTCCTCAAGAGCTCACATAGACGAGAAAGTTTGGCATCTTCGTGTAGGCTCTTTGCCAAGTAGAGCTGTAGGATTACTCAGCGCAATTTATGGATGGGGTATGGCGTCACCTTAATATGATATTAAATAATTTTTTTATGCCAAATTCACACACCATTAAACTCAAATACGTTCGAATCGAGAATTACCCTCGACTCTTTGGGGGAGGAACACATTATGTTACATACTTACACCTTGGTGCCGCTAGGCGAAAGCTCGTTGTTTTCCTGTAAATGTATGTCCGGTATAACTACGATAATGTATAGACCAGAATTATAGGTCTCAATACAAAAAAATGAGAGAGGTGTAACTTTTATTTTAATTTGTAATTGGGAACTTAAATTTCCATAGAGAGATTTGTAAAAGTAGATCTAGTTATAGCTCAAAGTTTAAATGATATAAAACGATATACACATACAAATATGAAACACGTTTAACACTTGATTATTAAGTTGCGCTAACAAAAGTTTATTGTTGCTAACTAGTTGTCTAGAATTAACTTTAGACAATATACAAAGTCAAACAAAACATTCCAATAATAACTAATAATTTTTCAAACAGAAAAATAATTTACGCTCTACACAACTTATGTTTGTATAAAAAAAAAGAAAAATGTTGATTGCCCTATATATCCAATAATAATTAATAATTTAGACAATATACAATGTCAAACAAAACTATGCAATAATCAATAATAATTTTTCAAACAGAAAAATAATTTACACTCTACACTACATATGTTGGCATAAAGAAAAAAAATAAAAAAAAAATTGATTGCCCTATATATCCATAAATAGGAAAAAAATTTGAAATTTGGTTATTTATTATTTCCCTTTTAGATCTCACATACAAAACAACTTTGAAACAATGAAAACTTATTATGCAAAAAGCCAAATGTTATGTTATCAAAAACTATAAGAAAAAGTTTCATTTTGCAAATTAAAGTATTTTAAGAAAAAAAGTAACACTAAAGCTTGACATGGGCAAATACTCATTGGAGCATAAAGAGAATGTTAGCATTGAAGAAATATAAAAGGAAGTGATGGTCATTCTCATTATTAGAACTTTGTGTCGTGTGTTAGAAATATGTAAAAGTCTAAGTTAGCGGGCTCATGGACTAAGCTAATATGTTATAATATATGTTAGTTAGTCATTTATAATCAAATCCACTAAAGCCCAAGTCCATGAGCCAAGCCCATAGAAAGCCTTATGTAAGGAAGTATATAAGGCACCTAAATCTTCATTTGTAAGGTGTGCTTGTGTGTGTAAGTGTGTGTTTTATATGAAATATACTCTCTAGTTTCATTCTACTTTCTCTCTCTAAAACATATACATATATTCATCAAGTCACCATATCTCATCCATATAAATGTGATAAAGTTGATAGATTTACGGTCCTACAAGTGGTATCAAACTAGTGTTATAATTCGTGTTTTTAAGCATATATCTCACGTTATTTTCCAAAAAGTTTCGTACTTTTATTGTTTCTTTGTGTTTCTAACACTCTTTTGCTTCAAACTAGTGTTATAAACATTTCCCAACATAAAAGTTCCAATCTTTTTGCAAGTTTCAAGCTTAAAAATTCGAATTTGGTTTTGTACTTGTTTTCTAGAACACAAAAAACTTTCATAAAAATCATCAAGTTTGCAACATTCTTCAGGTTTTGGTGTTTTTAAGCCTAGAAGTACAAGAATCTTGGAATACAAACTTCATTTGGGTGTGCTTTTTGCAAAATCAAAATCTGCAAATATTATCTAGAATACAAAACCCTAATTATCTAGAACACAAGACCCTAAACTTTCTAGAACACACATCGTTGCTCCAGAAGTATTTCCATTGCTCACTCAGTGCTTTTCTCTCTTGTATAAGAAAGAAAACACTTCGACTCATGGTATATTCTCTAAATTGTATAATTTAGAAAGTTTATCTAATTTTCGAGATCACTAAAAATTTTCGAGATCACTGAAAACTTTCGAGATCACACAAAATTTTTGAGATCACTAAAAACTTTCGAGATCACTCAAAATTTTCGAGATCACTAAAAACTTTCGAGATCACTCAAAATTTTCGAGAACATGTTTGTACCAACTTTTGAGAACACACCTCGTTGATCCTTAAGTGCTACCGTTGATTTCTTGGTGTTTCCCTTGCTTGTATAAGTGAGAAAACACTTGACTCTTGGTATACACTCAAAATTGTGTGATTTAGAAAGTTTGTCAAAAAAATTTCGAGAACACATTTGTACCAACTTTCGAGAACACAATTGTACCAACTTTCTAGAACACAAAAGTTTCGAAAATTGCTGGTGGATTGAAAGTTCGTTGACCAAGGAAAAGTAACCTTCACCAAACTCAACTCCTATTTCGTTGAACCGATCCAAGATCAACTTTATCAATCATCACTTACTCAATGGCAACTCAGCAAGATATTCATGCAGCCGGTGCCGAAAACCGACCTCCCATGCTGTGAAAGGGTGGTTATTCATAATGGGCTAGTAGAATGTTACTTTATCTTAAGAGTAAAACAAATGGAAAACAACTTGTTCACTCCGTTTTGAAAGGACCCTTCAAACCACGTGAGATACTACACCTTGGTGATCCGAATGGAACCCCCCCAGTACAACCTTTCTACAGACTACAAAATGAGGCTGACTACACTGAAGAGGACAGACAACAAATTATTGCTGATGACCAGGCGTTTCATCTTGTTGTTCTTGGTCTACCTGAAACGACTTATGCTACAGTGGATAGTGAAGAAAGTGCTCATGCTGTCTGGGAAAGAGTCAAAAAGTTAATGTATGGAACAGACATCGGGAAATAGNCGAATGGAACCCCCCCAGTACAACCTTTCTACAGACTACAAAATGAGGCTGACTACACTGAAGAGGACAGACAACAAATTATTGCTGATGACCAGGCGTTTCATCTTGTTGTTCTTGGTCTACCTGAAACGACTTATGCTACAGTGGATAGTGAAGAAAGTGCTCATGCTGTCTGGGAAAGAGTCAAAAAGTTAATGTATGGAACAGACATCGGGAAATAGGAAATGGAAACACAATTGCTCAAGGAACTACGCAAGTTTACTTCAATTCCTGGTGAATCAATAGAGTCGTACTACCACAGGTTCTGTAAGGTCATGAATGATTTGTCAAGGAATAACCTAACTCAAACAAACATTGCAAACAACACAATTTTTCTGAATGAGCTACAACCAGAATGGGGAAGATACATCACTATCGTTTATCAAGCGAAGAATTTGCATGATTTTACCTATGATCAGTTGTATGACTTCTTGAAGCAGAATCAGGCTGAGGCAAATGAAGTAAGAGCTGAATTACTTGCTAAGAAACATGATCCTCTCACACTCATTGCTAATACACCAACACCTTTACCAATGAACACACAACATCAACCATCATCATCTTCCAATCACAACTACATGCAACAGCAATATCTTTCACAACAACAGACTGCTGTAATCCCACAACAACAATTCTACCCACAACAACAACAAGTTATTCCACAACAACAATATCCAAAGTTCCAAGAACCAGAATTCACTGACAATGATGAGTCCATTGCTGCTATGACTCAAGCATTTGCTCTTCTGACAAAGGCACTCCAAGGACGCTATTCCACACCAACAAAAAACAACCAAAGGATTTCATCGAACACTCGCAACAGGCAGATTGCTCAGCCGAGTTTCAATATGGGCAACGGAGGCCAACTGGTTGGAATTATGGGAAATCAGCAAGGATATGCTACTAGATTTCACATGGGTAATCAGAATATGCAGAATCAGATGGGTCAGCTGGGTCAGTATGCAGGGAATCAGATGGGTCAGTATGCAGGGAATCAGATGGGTCAGTTTGGTGGAAATCAGAGGGGTCAGAATGTTGGTAATCAGGCAGTGGGTAATCAGGTTGGAAATGTTGCTGCACCAGTTGGAGGGAATTATGGTAATATGAATGGGAATCAAGGAAATTTGGTAAATTGTTTCAACTGTCAAGGTGTCGGTCATATGGCAAGGAACTGTCCTACTAAGCCGAAAAAGAAGGATACAGCGTATCTGCAGAAAGCATTGATGCTGGCACAAAAGGAAGAGGCAGAATTCCAATTGACGGCTAAGGAAAATGATTACATGGCTCTTATGGATGACATGGAAGATAGAGAGGATATCGACGCGAACTGCATCTTTATGGCAAATCTTCAGGAGGCTAAGTATGATACAGATTCTGAGACACCTCCTGTTTATGACACCAATGCAGTATCTGAGGTACCATTAAACAATACTTGCAACAATAATGATATATTTGATATGTCTCCTCATGAGGAACAGCATTCTGAGACTCAAGCAATCACTTATGATACATACCTGGATACGCCAAGTTGTAGCAATATTACTTCGGCATCTCCCGATATGAATCATAATGATGGCTCCGTTTCACAGCATGCTGAGAATGATGAGGAAACACGTGCTTTATTTGAATCATTGTTGAATAATTGTAGTATTGAAATTGAGAAAGTGAAAAAGGTCAATCGCGAAGTTAAGGCCGCGAATGAGAAATTGACCACTGAGCTTGAGAGATACAAGGAAAAAGAAAAAAGTTTTCAAATTGATAAAAAACGCGAGTCTGAATTTGAAATTGGTTATAAGAAGATACTTGTTAAAGATAGGGAATTGCAATGCAAATTTGACACTCTTGAAGTCACTTCAATGAAAACCATTAAGTCTTTAAAACAAGAGATTTCTGATTTGACTAACCAAATTTCAAAACAAAAATCAGCTTATAACAATCTTAAAAAAGAACGAGATGAGTTGAAAAAGGACTTTGCAAAGAAAGAAGATAAACTTTTGGAAGAAATCATAGAGTCAGAACATACGATAGCAAAACTAGAAAATTTGTTGGTTAAAACGGGTCATTCTGCGCAAACAATTCATATGATTATTAATCAAATTGATCCGATTTACCACACAAAAAACAAAATGCTCTAGGTAACAAAACTCCTTGTAATCTCAAGAAAGCTCAAAGAGAACAGAATGTTTTATACAATGGAAATGTGATATATGAGAAACATGATCCTCCCATTGTTCGTGATTATGTGGAAACGATGGACTGGTTGAAGAGAGCATAACTAAAATGAAACAAAAGAATCTAGATTTAAACCAATTGATTACAACAAACTGAACAAACTTTCTGGAATCAGTTTTGTTGCACAAAAACAAGCATATGAGATTTCCAA
Source organism: Artemisia annua (assembly GCA_014162995.1). NCBI lineage: Eukaryota > Viridiplantae > Streptophyta > Magnoliopsida > Asterales > Asteraceae > Artemisia > Artemisia annua. The sequence goes on along the minus strand of LBNU01015181.1, from coordinate 59,285 downwards.
AAACCTTTCCAAAAGCCAAGGAATTTCAAAACATGTTTCTAAACCTGTAGTTGTTTCCAAATCTCTTTCAAACATGCATGGAACAGATGTCTCCAAACAACACTTTTAACACAAGTGCTGCAAGAGGATATCTTGATGATCTCAAAACCAGAGTTGGACAACTTCAAAAGACTTTAGAATCTAAAATGGAACTAAATGAGAATAATTGGAATTCCACGGTTCATTTACAAGTAAAAAAGATACTTGAAAATGACATTTCTCCACAACTCAACGCTGTTAATGCTAGAGTAATTCATTTTGAACAAGCGTTTTTGAAAGAAACAACTGACTTTGTTAAGGATCACAAATCCCTGATAAAGAAGGCAAATGAATCTTTTGAAAAGATAAATGTTTTGGAAAAGTTAAATGACTCTCTCTTCGAAGCAGTTTTGTCTACTGATATTATGTCTATTGTGTTGCAAACATATTCTGTTGAGGATGATGAAAGACTTCGAGCTGAGACCTCCGCAATTGTTTCAAAATATGAAAATGCGCTTATTAAACTTGAAAAAGAAAATGTGTCATATTTTAAACAACTTGATCGGAAAAACGAAGAATGCAAGTATGACAAATTGTCGTATGAGCGTGCCTTCAAAAACATGAAAGCGCAAAATGATCTTTTGAGGTCTCAGCTAGAAGTCAAAAAGGAAAGGGTGTGGATACTAAGTTTGCAAAACCATCGACTTCGGAGAAACCAAATGCTTAAAAAACGGTTGAAAAACCAAAAATGTCAATTTCCCGGTTCGCTCCAAAAGTCGATGAGAAAACGGATTTGACAAAACCAGTCACTCCACAACCTTTGCCCAAGCAAAAAGAAATTGAAAAGATTGTTGAAAATGAAAATGTTGAACGAAACACAAATGTGCTTACACCTTGCTCTTCTAGGAATACTACACCGAATGCGACCACAAAAATTGTTAAGGAATCTATTGGTTCTAATGACATGGCCCAAAATCACCATCTTAAAGAAGCTAAGAAAAAGGCACAACATCGAAAAGACGGAATTTTAGGTACAAAACCTAGTGTGATGAATTCTACAAGATTCCAAAGCACTGCTAGTAGTCGTAAACCATTACCTAGGAACAATCAACAAAAGACTAGGGATTGGCCTGCATCTAAGAGTAGTTGCGAAAAAGAAATTGCTATGCATGTAGAAAACTACACTAGAAATGTTGAGTCTTTTTCGAACAAAAAGAAATTTCCAAAGGACTGTAGTAACAAAGTTAAGGTTGTTGTTTTAAACAAAAATGTTGAATTTGTCTGTCCTACATGTCAAAAATGTGTTTTTTCAACTAATCATGATGCATGTATTGCACAATTTCTCAAGAAAGGAAAATCAAGTGTCAAGGCACAGACTAAGAAACCTAATAGGTGGATATCTACAGGATGTAGTTTTTCCAAAACTGACACTTCCGCTGCACCTGATAAGAAAACTACGTCTAGATCTTACCTTAGGTGGATTCCTACGAGAAAAGTTTTTAGAACAGTTGGTCTTAGATGGATTCCCACAAGAAAGATTTTTAATAGTTGCACCAAGATAAGTAATAGTGTAAATCATCAAGATAAGGAAGTAGAAACCACTACAACAGTTGATAGTCAACACCCTCATAGTGATGACTCATGTAGTTCTAACACTGTTATTTGTGAAACCTCTTCGTCTTTGGTTGCAGGTGCTTTAACTATCTCAGAACCCAGTTCTTCAGAGGGTTCTAATTCTGTAAATTCTCTAAAATCACTCTTTCAATCTTCTATTTTTGATTTTCCATTTCTTTTATAAAAACAAAAACAAAATACAAAATTAGAAAAACCAACAAAAACAAAATACAAAAATACAAAATTTTCAAAAATACAAAAACAATATAAAATCAAAAAATCCAAAAATACTCTTCTCACGACATGTCTCTCGTATAATCGATATTATGTACGTTTCTAGAAATGTCATTCAAAAATGACACGGATATGTACATATGCTTGAGCGAGAGTTCATTTAAATGTTTTTCTAAAACATGCCGTTTCTCTAAATTATTCTTAAAAAATGGCTTTCGTATACTTCAGTACGAAACCCGCACTTCAATGATGACTTCTGATTATTTCCGATCAGGACTCGAACGTTCAAAACCGAAATCATTTTCAAAAAGTTCGAGTATAAACAAACAAAAAAAATTTCATGCAGAAACTCGTTTTCACAAAATGACTTGTATACCTTAAAGTGCACAACTCAAGTTTTCAAAGAAAGGAAAGTGATACGCAAAAATGATTTTCATCAACAACGTGCACTTATCCTAAAAATGGACACTGTTGTACGTCTCAGTGTGACATTCCTATTCAAACAAAGAGAAGTCTTTGTTTTTCAAAAACCTTTATGCAAATTCAACAAATCTGAAATTTCTTACATTTTTAGAATTTTGCTCAAGAAGACTCCTTCCCTCTAAACTGTTTGCAAAAGATTCAAATTCTCAAAACATATGCGAGTTCTGAGGGGGAGTATTATAAAAACAAAAATGTTCCGATTTCATGCAAACACAAATCCGTCTATCTCTCCAAAAGCGTTTTCTACTAATCGGTTGATATTAAAAATATCACGATATGCTATTTTTGAGGGGAGAATACGTGATTAAAATGTGATCAAAATGTGATTAAAATGATTGTGATCAATAAGATTGTTAATTGTGGCTGAAACTCATTGGAGCTCGACTCAGAATTGACCAACAAATTGACGAAACAACAAATGTTAGTATTCGAAAGGATTTATCCGAGTAGAAAGTACCTTTCGAGAAACTCTTCTTAGACGTTTACTTTGACGGGGCTAACTTCCTTTTAGGAATGTTAATAGGCAGATAGCTTAGCCGAGTTTCAACATGGATAACGGAGGCCATATGGTTGGAGTTATGGGGAATCAGCAAGGATATGCTACTGGATTTCACATGGGTAATCAGAATATGCCGAATCAGATGGGTCAGTATGTAGGGAATCAGATGGGTCAGTATGCAGGGAATCAGATGGGTCGGTTTATTGGAAATCAGAGGGGTTAGAATGTTGGTAATCAGGTTGTGGGTAATCAGGTTGGAAATGTTGCAGCTCCGGTTGGTGGGAATTATGGTAATGCGAATGTGAATCAGGGAAATTTGGTTAAGTGTTTCAACTGTCAAGGTGTCGGTCATATGGCAAGGAACTGTCCTACTAAGCTGAAAAAGAAGGATCCTGCGTATCCGCAGAAAGCATTGATACTAGCGCAAAAGGAAGAGGCAGGATTCCAGTTGAGTGCTGAGGAAAATGATTACATGGCTCTTATGGATGATATGGAAGATAGAGAGGATATCAACGAGAACTGCATCTTCATGGCAAATCTTCATGAGGCTAAGTATGATATAGATTCTGAGACACCTCCTGTCAATGACACGAATGCAGTATCTGAGGTACCATTCAACAATTCTTGCATCAATAATGATATATTTGATATGTCTCCTCATGAGGAACAGCATTCTGAGACTCCAGCAACCACTTATGATACATACCTGGACACGCCAAGTTGTAGTAATATTACTTCGGCAACTCCCGATATGAATCATAGTGGAGGCTCAGTTTCCCAGCATGCTGAGAATGATGAGGAAACACGTGTTTTATTTGAATCATTAATGCATAATTGTAGTATGGAAATTGAGAATGTGAAAAAGGTCAATCGCGATGTTAAGGCCGCGAATGTCAAATTGACCATTGAGCTTGAGAGTTACAAGGAACACGTTAAAGCTTTTGAATTTCATATCGAAAGATTGTCTGAGTTATAAACTAATCTTCAAAATTCCGTTTCAAGGGAAAAATTTCTGCATTGATTCACTTGATGTTAATTCACACATGAAAATAAAATCCTTAAACGCGGAAATTTCTGATTTGCAAAACCAACTTTTAAAACAAAAATCAGCTTATACCAATCTTGAAAAAGAAAGGGATGAGTTGAAAAAGGACTTTGCAAAGTAAGAAGATAAACTTTTGGAAGAAATCATAGAGTCACAACATATGATAGAAAAACTTGAAAATTTGTTGGTTAAAACGGGTCATTCGAGTCAAACAATTCACATGATTACTAATCAAACTGATCCGATTTACCATACAAAAAACAAAATGGCTCTAGGTAACAAAACTCCTTGTAATCTCAAGAAAACTCAGCAAGAACAGAATGTTTTGTAAAATGGCAATGTGATATATGAAAAACATGATCCTCCTGTTGTTCGTGATTATGTGGAAATGATGGAACTGGTCGAAGAGAGCATTACCAAAATGAAACAAAAGAATCCTAATTTGAAACCTATTGATTACAACAAATTGAACAAACAATCAGGCATTACTTTTTGTTCCACAAAAACAAGCTTATGAGCTTACCAAACCTTTCTCCAAAAGCTCAGAAATTTCTAAACCCGTAGTTGTTTCCAAATCTCTTTTAAACATAGAACAAATGTCCTCTACTAACCCTTTTAATACAAGTGAGGCTAGAGACATTCTTGATAATGTGAAAAAGAGAATTGAAACACTTCAACAGATTGTTAAGTCTAAAACTACAATCAGTATTAACAACTGGCACTCAAGTTTTCATAACGAACAGAAAATGGTGTTTGAAAACGAAATTACTATCCCACTGTATAACATCAGTGCGAGGGTAATCCATTTTGAACAAGCTTTCATAAAAGAAACGGCCGACTTTGTCAAGGACCACAAATCCCTGGTAAATGAAGCTAATGAAACTCGTGAAAACATGAAGGTTTTGGAAAAGCTAAATGATTCTCTCTTTGAAGCAGTTCTGTCTACTGATATTATGTCTATCATTTTACAAACTTATTCTGTTGAAGACGATGAAAGACTCCGAGCTGAGACCTCCGCAATTGTTTCAAAATATGAAAATGCTCTTATTAAACTTGAAAAAGAAAACGTGTCATATTTTAAACAACTTGATCGGAAAAATGAAGAATTCAAGTATGACAAACTGTCGTATGAGCATGCCTTTAAGAACATGAAAGAGCAAAATGATCTTTTGAGGGCTCAGCTAGAAAGTCAAAAAGGAAATGGTGTGGATACTAAGTTTGCAAAACCATCAACTTCAGAGAAACCAAATATAACACCCCCAAAATTTGGTACAACGGAAGACTCAACAAGCTTTCGGGGTGTTACGAGGATTGGTATCCAACACAAGACATAAAAGAACGAGATAAAGTAAACATAAGCAAAACGCAACCAACGAGGTTTTAAAGTTTACATTCATCCCAAATTTATCCAAAGTAAGGCCCAAAAGTAATAAACGTGGTCCACAAATACATATCAGAGTTTTAGAAAAATAGATCCTTAAACCGCATTACCAAGCCAAGCCTCCAATCCAAGCATCCAAAATCATTACTTAATTACCTGAGAAAACGTGCTAAAAGTCAGCTTTCGCTGGTGAGATCATAGGTTTATATTCGTAATTCAAACAAGTGGACATATGCGCAAAATGCTTGCTAGCNGAATTATATGAGTTTTTGGAATAAAATTGGAAGACCTTGCGAGTTATAAGGTATTCGAGGGCACTTTATCAAGTTCGACCATCTTATTATTCTGTTGACTATTGGTGTAGTCACGGATATTTTAACGTCAAATACACCAATCTATATAAAATATTTAACTTGTTTAGTCGACGGTTAAAATAAGACTTATTTCAGTTGTATCGAAAGGGGATTATTCTCGAATAGGTATCCTACGACGCCCTAGTTGTGGTAGGAGTTTGAGGTAATTAGAAATACATTGCGAGTTTTATCGAATTGACGAATTTGATAGTTTTGACGATCTATTTATATACTTATTAAAACTCTAACTTAATGTAGTACGCTATGTGTTATGTGAATTTAGTTTTGGATCTCCTCTCAATGCCGGTATATATATATATATATATATACTCACGTTTACACGTTTATATATATATAAGTGAATGTTTATATCGATATATAAGTTATTACGAGTTTTTATAATTTGTTCGAGTTATAAAATATATGAGTCACAAGTCCTAGTCATCACTTCTCGGCCCATTGTCCAAATCCAAATGTTAAGGCGGTTGTCGAAATCAACCATTGACCAGAAAGTCAAGGTGACCTCAACGTCGCTCAAAGTTCACAAGTCCAATAATATCTCATCACCATGAATCAAGATAATCCCCGTCAACAAATCCAAATCAAACCACTCAACAAACTACAACATCCGGGTCCGACTACGGTACCCAACTAACCTATCTCCGTCAATCTAATTGCCGTATCAACCATTGCCGAGACCACGAGGGTCTCGGCCTCCTTATTACTCTTTCGGCCACAAACAAAAACAACAACAACAATATTAGCAACAAGAATATCATAACAACTAATAAAAACAAGAACATCAAGCCACATATAACCTCGGGTAAATTTACCAAGTCAAAACCCGGGTCAATACTTTCACCACAAGACTTGTGGGTCCCACCCGAGACTTCTAAGGTCTCGGCTTGCTCAACAGAGCTCGAACCAAAACCAAACCGACCCTTTGGGTGGTCGGCCAAAAACCAAACAACAACCATATTCATTTTTCCTTACCCAAAGTCAATCAAACACTAAAATATATAGCCAAACATCCTTAAATTCATCATCTCATGCTTAAGAATAGCAAGAAAGATCACATAAGCCCGAAAAACACAAGCCAAGAGCAATAGCTCTCGGTTAGGTCTCGACCACACACAAAAACATGAAAACCCGGATACCAAACTAGTTTATAATCACGTTTTCATTAACCAAAATATATTTTCCATAGTTTTTAACCCGAAACCCAATCAAGAGCAAGGCAACTCATGACCCAATGTCACGGTTTCATCATCACCGAGTCACAAAACGAGTGTGACTCGGCCTTACCTTCGGTCTCTACAAGAAAGGAACACGAGATGACTAGAAAACAAGAAAGGGTGGCGCGTATAATGAACTTCGAGGTCAAAGAAAAGTGTTTGAGCGCGTGTAGTAGTAGATCTGGTAGAATAGATGATGGTGAATCGTTTTGTGGTGGTGGTGAGTGACGGGGATCAGTGGTGAGGGGGCTAGGGTGGCCGGATTTTTATGGTGGCTAGGGTTTTTAAGTGAGATGAGAGAGAGATAGATGAGAGATGGTGAGGGTGTGTTTGTTTTGTGTGTGAGCCGACCAAACCACAAGGACCATATGTAGCTACTCTTTTTATTTATTATTTTTTTTATTTTTTTAAATAACAATAATAATAATAGGAGGGGGGCGGCTAGTCATAAAACACAAGGACCATTTTCGTAAACTCTTCAATGTAACCCGACACCCTCATCCCGAGTTCATTCTCATATTCAAAAATCCTCAACACGCGTTTACTCACGCACCATCATTTTAAAACTCGTTTTCCACGAATAATTATCACAAATACGTCCGTTAAATATAAAAACATAACCGTTAACAAAATTTCCAAATTATTAGGTTTCCTAGTGCCGAAGTCAACGTAGTGCCTAATAACATAAATAATAACGTTCACGATACGACATAAATTTCACATAACGTTCACAAATTCNCGGTCTCTACAAGAAAGGAACACGAGATGACTAGAAAACAAGAAAGGGTGGCGCGTATAATGAACTTCGAGGTCAAAGAAAAGTGTTTGAGCGCGTGTAGTAGTAGATCTGGTAGAATAGATGATGGTGAATCGTTTTGTGGTGGTGGTGAGTGACGGGGATCAGTGGTGAGGGGGCTAGGGTGGCCGGATTTTTATGGTGGCTAGGGTTTTTAAGTGAGATGAGAGAGAGATAGATGAGAGATGGTGAGGGTGTGTTTGTTTTGTGTGTGAGCCGACCAAACCACAAGGACCATATGTAGCTACTCTTTTTATTTATTATTTTTTTTATTTTTTTAAATAACAATAATAATAATAGGAGGGGGGGTGGCTAGTCATAAAACACAAGTACCATTTTCGTAAATTCTTCAATATAACCCGACACCCTCATCCCGAGTTCATTCTCATATTGAAAAATCCTCAACACGCGTTTACTCACGCACCATCATTTTAAAAATTGTTTTCCACGAATAATTATCACAAATACGTCCGTTAAATATAAAAACATAACCGTTAACAAAATTTTCAAATTATTAGGTTTCCTAGTGCCGAAGTCAACATAGTACCTAATAACATAAATAATAACGTTCACGATACGACATAAATTTCACATAACGTTCACAAATTCAATTCACATATCCAAATTCAACATAAATCAAGGAAATAAATTTCAAATGTTTTCGTATCGTTAAAATTTTAAAGCAATGCGGATTTTAAAATGACTCCCTAATTTGGCAGTTGTCACATCCTCCCCGCCTCAGAAGAAACCCGTCCCGGGTTTCACTTGGAACTTTCCAACGACGAAATGAAAAGCTTAGGATATTTCTTCCGAAACTCATCTTCGCGCTCCCACGTGAAATCTGGTCCATGACGGGAACTCCAACGAACTTTGATGAGCGGAATGCGACTACGCTTAAGTCGTTTAATCTCACGATCCAAAATCTCAATAGGTTCCTCAACAAAATTAAAACTTTCATCAACACGAATATCTTTCATCGGTATCACCGGTGTTTCATCAGAAAGGCATTTCTTCAAATTACTCACATGAAATACATCGTGAACCTTACTCAATTCCTGTGGTAACTCCAACCGATAAGCTACGGGCCCAATTCTTTCCAGAATAAGAAATGGTCCAATGTAGCGGGGGTTGAGTTTCCCATGTTTCCCAAAACGTATCACTCCTTTCCAAGGCGAGACTTTCAGCATCACTTTGTCTCCAACCTAGAACTCTAGGGGTTAACGTCTCTGATCGGCATAACTTTTCTGCCTATCTCTAGCTGCTTGTAACCGATCCCGAATTTGAGTCACTTTCTCAGTAGTCTCCAATATAAGCTCGGGGCCTGTGAGTTGGCTATCTCCAACCTCAACCCATCCGATAGGCGAACGGCATTTACGACCATATAAAGCTTCGAATGGTGCAGCTTTAAGACTTGTGTGGTAGCTATTGTTATAGGAGAATTCTGCAAGGGGTAAATACTTCAACTAGCCTTTACCAAAGTCTATTATACATGCACGAAGCATATCCTCCAAAGTCTGAATAGTTCTCTCACTTTGACCGTCGGTTTGGGGATGATATGCAGTACTCATATCAAGTCTTGTCCCCAAAGCGGTTTGAAGTGATTGCCACAAGGCTGACGTGAAACGACTGTCGCGATCAGAAATAATCGATATCGGAACACCATGACGAGAAATAATTTCTTTCACATACAACCTCGCAAGTTTGTCGACACTATCATCTTTACTAATTGTCAGGAAATGAGCAGACTTAGTTAAACGATCCACAATTACCTAGATAGCGTCACAACCGCTAGCCGTTTTTGGTAATTTGGTAATAAAGTCCATCGTAATCCGCTCCCACTTCCAGACCGGAAGTTCTGGCTGCGTCAATAATCCTGACGGTCTCTGATGTTATGCTTTAACCTTCGAACATGTCAAACATTTGCTAACGTATAATGCTATATCTGCCTTCTTTTTTGGCCACCAATATAACTTTTTCTGATCCTGGTACATCTTGTCAGACCCAGGATGAATAGAGTACTTTGACTTATGCGACTCATACATAATCAACTCGCGAATTCCTCCGTACAATGGTACCCAACTTCGGTCTCCAAAGCATAATAATCCATTAGAACGCTTAACAAATCTCACTTTTGGCCATGCCAAATATCTTCTCAGCAGGTCGGTTTTCGGCCTTTAACGCTTCCGTTTGAGCTTCTAATATTTGAGACGGTAACGGCGATACAATAGTCATTCCTAATGACCTAACTCGTAATGGTGGTATCCTCTCCTTCCGACTAAGAGCATCAGCAACGACGTTTGCTTTACTGGGATGATAGCGTATTTCGCAATCATAATCGCTTAGCTTCTCAATCCAACGTCGCTGTCTCATGTTGAGCTACATTTGGTTCAAGATGTGTTGTAGACTTTTGTGATCAGTGAATATGACACACTTGGTTCTATACAAATAATGTCTCCATATCCTTAAGGTGAAAACCACAGCACCTAACTCCAAATCGTGGGTGGTGTAGTTCTTCTAGTACTTCTTGAGCTGTCGGAAAGCATAAGCTATCACCTTCTCTCGTTGCATTAACACAGCTCCCAAACCATTATTAGACGCGTCACAGTAGACAACGAAGTCTTCGCTACCTTCAGGCAATGCCAAGATAGGAGCACTACACAACATCTTCTTAAGTAATTGAAATGCTTCCTCTTCCTTATCTCCCCATTCGTATTTAACATTCTTTTGAGTCAATTTGGTTAGCGGCTTTGCTATCTTCGAAAATCCCTCAATGAATCTTCGGTAGTAACCGGCTAAACCCAAAACTTGACGAACTTCCGTTGGGGTTGTCGGTGCAGCCCAATCTTTAATAGCTTCAATTTTAGCGGGGTCTACATGGACTCCTTGTCTATCAATCACATGACCTAAAAATTGTACCGTCGGAATCCAGAATTCATTTTTGGAGAACCTGGCATACAACTTCTCCTTCCTGAGCAATTCTAAGATGAGTCTTAGATGTTCCTCATGCTCTTTCTCACTCTTCGAGTAGATTAAAATATCATCGATGAACACGATCACAAACTTGTCTAAGTAAGGCTTACACACTCGATTCATGAGATCCATGAATACCGCCGGTGCGTTAGTCAACCCAAACGGCATCACTTGGAACTCGTAATGCCCGTATCGGGTTCTAAAAGCCGTTTTCGGAATATCTTCCTCGCGAACTCTAAGTTGATGATACCCCGATCTCAGATCGATCTTCGAATACACACTCGATCCTTGGAGTTGATCGAACAAGTCGTCGATTCTCGGTAACGGGTATCTATTCTTTACCGTTAACTTGTTTAGCTCACGGTAATCAATACACATACGGAATGATCCATCCTTGTTCTTCATGAATAAAACGGGGGCTCCCCAAGGTGAAGAACTTGGTCGTATAAATCCCTTTTCTGCTAACTCCGCCAATTGTTTCGACAACTCTTCTAGTTCAGTAGGCGCAAGTCGATAAGGTGCCCGTGCCACGGGTGCAGCACCAGGTATCAACTCAATCTGAAACTCCACTTGTTTAGTAGGCGGGATTCCTNATTATTATTCGTAAAACAATTCCCTTACAACTTTGTCATTTCATTTATACGGTAAAGGTATAATAAGGTTTCCGACGATATTATACTAAGTTAATAGTCTAATATTGGTCATTAACGTTATTATTTTTGATCTCGTGATTTCTTATTTATTATATACACATCCATACATACATACATATATATATATATATATATATATATATATATATATATATATATATATATATATATATATATATATATATATATATATATATATATATATACACACACACAAACACATATATATATATATATATTAGACGCGTCACAGTAGACAACGAAGTCTTCGTTACCTTCAGGCAATGCCAAGATAGGAGCACTACACAACATCTTCTTAAGTAATTGAAATGCTTCCTCTTCCTTATCTCCCCATTCGTATTTAACATTCTTTTGAGTCAATTTGGTTAGCGGCTTTGCTATCTTCGAAAAGCCCTCATTGAATCTTCGGTAGTAACCGGCTAAACCCAAAAATTGACAAACTTCCGTTGGGGTTGTCGGTGCAGCCCAATCTTTAATAGCTTCAATTTTAGCGGGGTCTACATGGACTCCTTGTCTATCAATCACATGACCTAATAATTGTACCGTCGGGATCCAGAATTCACATTTGGAGAACTTGGCATACAACTTCTCCTTCCTGAGCAATTCTAAGATGAGTCTTAGATGTTCCTCATGCTCTTTCTCACTCTTCGAGTAGATTAAAATATCATCGATGAACACGATCACAAACTTGTCTAAGTAAGGCTTACACACTCGATTCATGAGATCCATGAATACCGTCGGTGCGTTAGTCAACCCAAACGGCATCACTTGGAACTCGTAATGCCGGTATCGGGTTCTAAAAGCCGTTTTCGGAATATCTTCCTCGCGAACTCTAAGTTGATGATACCCCGATCTCAGATCGATCTTCGAATACACACTCGATCCTTGGAGTTGATCGAACAAGTCGTCGATTCTCGGTAACGGGTATCTATTCTTTACCGTTAACTTGTTCAGCTCATGGTAATCAATACACATACGGAATGATCCATCCTTCTTCTTCATGAATAAAACGGGGGCTCCCCAAGGTGAAGAACTTGGTTGTATAAATCCTTTTCTGCTAACTCCGCCAATTGTTTCGACAACTCTTCTAGTTCAGTAGGCGCAAGTCGATAAGGAGCCCGTGCCACGGGTGCAGCCCCAGGTATCAACTCAATCTGAAACTCCACTTGTCTAGTAGGCGGGATTCCCGGCAAATCATCGTGAAATACATCCGGAAAGTCACGAACTATAGGCACATCTTCAATGCGCCTTTCTTTCTTCTCCTTCCCTCCTTTCTTAGAGATTTGAGCTAAGAAAAGGCAACATCCTTTTTCCATTAGCTTCGGTAGCTTAGTGCAAGATATGACCGCTAATCTGGATGGACTCCTCGAACCTTTTCGATCTCCTTGTATATTTAAAATCTCCTTGCCGTAAGGCACACGCACAATTTTCTCATCGCAAAGTATGTGAGCAAGATACTTCGACAACCAATCCATCCCAATGATGACATCGAAACTTCCTAATGTGACGGGTAGAAGGTCTATATTGAAAGGGTGATTCAAGAAATTCAACGTGCAGCCGCGAATGATAGTTTTAATCCTTTCTATGTTTCCGTTAGCTAACTCCACATCATAACTAATTCCTAAGGCCATCGGGAGTTTTTCTAATAAGGGTGCAAATGTAGTGGACACAAAACTTCTATCGGCCCCATTATCAAATAGGATGGAAGCATAACAATTATTGAGAAGGAACGTACCAGTAACGACGTTCGGGTCTTCTCCTCTCTCGTTTCCAAGTGCATACACTCTCCCATGAGCAGCTCCTGCTTCCACACTTTGGTCCTCATTGTCATGACGTCCACGGTTTCCTCTAGCTCCATAATTTCCATGATTGTACCCATTACCACCCGATCCTTGATTTCCTCGGTTCCACGATTCCCTACACTCATTCTTATAGTGTCCCTTCTTTCCACACCCAAAGCAAGTAACATTAGCCTTACTCCTAGCTTCGGGAGTAGCTTGTACCATAGCAAGGGGTTGAGCTCTACAATCCCTAGCTATGTGTCCTCTCCTTGAGCAATTCTGGCACATCACAGTGCATCGTCCAGAATGATTCTTGTAGCAACGACCACACTTGGGTGCATCACCATTATGATTCTTCTTATCTCCATCCCCAATAGCATAAGCCTTAGCAACAACTTGTCGCTTGTTTCGGTGATCATTACCCTTAGAGTGATGGTCCCTCTTCCTCTTTCCATTCTTATCCTTCTCAGCTCCTCCCAATACCAACGAGTCCATCAATTGTTGAGCGATCGTGATAGCCTCATGAACATTTGCAGGCCTAGCAGCAATCACATCGTTCCTTGTAGCAACAGGCAGCCCATCGGTATACCGCTCAATCCTTTGAGCCTCAGTCTTAACCATATCTAGGCAAAGCAAGGATCACTCCTGGTAACGACGATTGTAAGTCATCATATCAGTACCCTTCACTTTGTGATTCCAGAACTCAATATCTAGCTTCTTAACCTCATTCCTTGGGCAGTAAGTCTGAATCAGAAGGACTTAAATTGCTCCCAAGTCATGGCATAGGCCACATCACTCCCAACCCAATTTCGGTAATTGTTCCACCAAGGTAATGCTTCATCCTTGAAAGTAAAGGAAGCAAACTTTACCTTCGCATTCTCCGCACAGTTACTGACATTGAACACCGACTCAGTTTTCTCTATCCACCTGACCAAGTAGACCACTCCTTCAGTTCCAGCAGAGTTGTTGGAATGGTTCGACTCAGCTAGCAGCTCAGCAACTCGTTGCTCCACAAGTTGGTTGATCATAGCTTGGTCCACAGTAGGTGCATTCGGTGGAATATGATCATTGTCCCCCTGCACATCAACATTTTGATTCCTGTTGTTGCGGTTGGTGGTGTCGAGGTTGTCAGGAGTAGGGGTTTCAACATTTCGAGTAGGACGGCGTCCTCGGCGACCAGGGGTAGTCGCTGCATCACCAGTTCGGGTAGCTCTGACAGGGTTTCGTCGTACAGCCATTGATCTGAAACATCATACAAGGTTCATGAGTCTCCGATATCACTTATCATACGCTCAACAAGAATTGAATAAATGAAGCCAAGACATTGGAAGAATATCAATACACCACAAGACAACAATAAAGCGAATAGGAACTCAATTTTTTATGACATCCAAAACCACATAACATCATATAACAATAACCATCATCCATACAAATAGCGATCAAGACATCGTTCCAACTACAATAGACATAAGAGATACTAATCTTTCCCAAACGAGATGAACAACCAATGGGAATACATCAAAATAAGATAACTAGCTTTTCTAACTGAACATTCCTCGGTGTAGAAAGCAACATGACAACATAATCCAACTATCTAGCCACTATGCTAGCGTAGACTCCTCAACTCCAACCTCAGACTCTCCAACTCTCTCCATAGCGATCCCATCTCAACACTATGTGCATCAGCATCCCTCTTGAGGTCCGCGACCTCTCTCTCTAACGCTGAGTTCCTCTTCCACAGCTTGCGATCATCCTCGCGAGCCGTGACGAAGCCTCTCTGCAAGCTCTCCATCTGCTCATGAATCTCCATCATACCTCTCCTAATCTCCGTCGTCCTCCTCCCAGCAGTAACCAAATCAACCCGTAACTCTCCAATAAACTCAACAGTCACTCTATCAATCCGATCAGACATATGTGTGATCCTCTCACCTAGAGCAGTAAGTCGAGTCCAAATCCTACCAGTCTCACCAAAGTCCACAGACTTAGCAGATATCTCAGATGGCGCGTCCGATGCCACAGGACTACCAGGTGGTGAATCAAACAAGAATGGGTGATCAGGTGAAACCGGCTCTAACGGGTGTATCGGAGAATCGGGCTCCTCAGCATGAGCTGGCTGTGCTGGCAAACCATCATAATCAGGCATCTCCTACTCCTAAGGATCATCCTCCTCATCACTCTCCTGAGGATCATCCTCCTTCTCCTCACCCTCCTGAGGATCATCATCCTCCTCCTCACTCTCCTGAGGATCATCATCCTCCTCCTCCTCGGAGGGGTACTCCATCAATCGACGTCTCCGAACAGGTGAATCGTGTGGTGACGGGGTAGGTGATCTAGGACGACGACGCGATGATGCGGGTGGTGCATCTGACAGAAGAGCGTGCATCAAAACGCAAGGGTGGTGACGAAGGACGCACAGACAAGCGTGCCGTAGCTCGGTGGGCGAAACGTGGAGCTACACGAGCCAAAGCCTGATGAAGAGTAAGCTGTCTCGAAGTACCAGGGAGCNACGACGCGATGATGCGGGTGGTGCATCTGACAGAAGAGCGTGCATCAAAACGCAAGGGTGGTGACGAAGGACGCACAGACAAGCGTGCCGTAGCTCGGTGGGCGAAACGTGGAGCTACACGAGCCAAAGCCTGATGAAGAGTAAGCTGTCTCGAAGTACCAGGGAGCCCTAGAGAAGATGAGGTCCCCTGAGAAGTAGATGCAGCTGGTGGTGCAGAAGTAGCTGCTGTCGGTGATGAAGTAGCTGAATGCATGGCAATCCTGTAGGGATCATCAGGAGCCATGGTAATCTGTGCTGGGCGGAAAGGGTCAACAAGAATATCCTCAATAGCATCGTGCGTACGGGAGGCCATAGTCTGTGACAACGGCGTAGGGTAGGTGTAAGTGTTTCAAAACAACTAAACCGCAAACTAATATCGTATCAAAATCATCATAAGATTCCAATCATATAGTTTCAAGAAAGGTTTCAAGTACCGCATTACTAAAACATTTATAAAACAATTAAGCCATATATTTCCTCAAAACGCCATCATATCACATAATCAATATATCCAAGATTCTCAATTCATCTCAAAAAAATTCTCCTATCTAATCATTATCTCATAATACCTCAATAAATCGAAGATGCTTCAGCTTGGCGGGCTGGCGGGCATTGGTCGAGGATCGTTTTCTATAAAATTCGGTTATAGTTTAGGTGTTTATTACCTAGTTCTCTATAACCTTGGCTCTGATACCAATCTGTAACACCCCCAAAATTTGGTACAACGGAAGACTCAACAAGCTTTCGGGGTGTTACGGGGATTGGTATCCAACACAAGACATAAAAGAACGAGATAAAGTAAACATAAGCAAAATGCAACCAACGAGGTTTTAAAGTTTACATTCATCCCAAATTTATCCAAAGTGAGGCCCAAAAGTAATAAACGTAGGTCCACAAATACATATCAGAGTTTTAGAAAAATAAATCCTTAAACCGCATTGCCAAGCCAAGCCTCCAATCCAAGCATCCAAAATCATTACTTAATTACCTGAGAAAACGTGCTAAAAGTAAGCTTTCGCTGGTGAGATCATAGGTTTATATTCGTAATTCAAACAAGTGGACATATGCGCAAAACGCTTGCTAGCTAGACTAGGCCTCAATCTACAACGCGAACTCCTATATGTGCACACTATAGTCCAACCACATAATCCTCAAACAAACCATTCTCTTCATCTAACCATATATAGTCCACACGCGATAACAGGATTCACTATGCGGCTAAGGTTGATGTAACTTCCAAAATTATCTAACCATATTTAGTCCACATGTGATAACAAGATTCACTATGTGGCTAAGGTTGATGTAATCTACCTAGTTCCATAAGCATAGCAAGTTTTAAATAAGAGCGATAAAAGTCCAAATAAAATAATTTGCACGTTTCTCACTCCAAGTATTGAAAACAAAGTTCAAGAGTAAAAGTGGGGCTATGACTCACCTCAAGTTCAGAAATCAGCAGAAAGAAATTGGTAGAAGTAAGATGTATCACAACTCAAAAGACAGCAACTACGGACTCGACACTTCCTAACAATATAAACTCGTTTCAGGACTATTTCCTCAAAATCAAATATTCCCAATCCCGAACGTATTCCTTTTTACTTTCCAAAAATCCATTTCTCATATCATTCTAGTATTAGTTTGGTGTTTGGTATCCATGCGGGTGGAGGGTCAACACAACTCAACCAAAAAATCACAACCAAAAGATATAATAGTAATAATCTACGGGTTTAATATTAGTCTAATATATCATTTAAATAAATCATCGAAGTTTATCAAATCCGTCGACTTGGTATCCTTCCACAATTTATTTACCTAATATATTACTCCAAGATCATACCCAAAACCTAAATCACATAACACATAGCGTACTACATGGTAAGCTTTAGAGTTTAATAAGTGATATAAATAGATCGTCAAAACTTATCAAATTCGTCAATTCGATAAACCTCGCAATGTATTTACTAACTTATTACCTCAAACTCCTACCACAACCTAGGGCGTCGTAGGATACCTTATTCGAGAATAATCCCCTTCGATACAACTAAATAAGTCTTATTTAATCCGTCGACTAAACAAGTTAAATAGTTATATAGATTGGGTGTATTGACGTTAAATATCCGTGACTAGCACCAATAGTCAACAAATAATAAGATGGTCGAACTTGGATTTAAGTGCCCTCGAATATCTTCTAACTCGCAAGGTCTCATTTTATTTCCAAAAACTCATTATTATTCGTAAAACAATTCCCTTACAACTTTGTCATTTCATTTATACGGTAAAGGTATAATAAGGTTTCCGACGATATTATACTAAGTTAATAGTCTAATATTGGTCATTAACGTTATTATTTTTGATCTCGTGATTTCTTATTTATTATAT
>LBNU01015181.1:2996-27127 GCA_014162995.1 Artemisia annua | reverse complement strand
AGCAAAGAATGTTAAAGTTTAAAGACAAAGATGAAGACGTCACGCAACCTTCAATGACCAACACTTAGGGGGAGATTGTTAGCTTTGTATTTTTATAAATTAAAGTGTCGGTCATTAAAGTCTTAAATCATGTAATAGGTTGCGTTAGAAAGCGTTCAAGAGTTATAAGTCCATTAGTTCAATAAGAAAGAAGTCGAAGGGCCAAATATGTATAAGTTGAAAGGCCAAGACTTCATTGCTATATAATGCATTGTAAGCCTTCATTTGAAGGTTGAGTTTCATCATTTGGTAATACACACACATTGTTCTATCTTTACATGATGTCTCTCCATTCTCTCTCTCTCTACTCTATTTCTCTCTCTAGAATAAGCTAGATAAGTTATGAAACAAGTTGTATCCGTGGTCCTACAGAAGGCATGTCGGGTGCAATCATGTGATGGTATTGGTGATTCGGGTAAAGCATCGGATGTTGGGTCAGTTGTCACGATATGCAACGAAAAAGAGACTGATAAGCTTGACACTACCAACAGTTCAGTGACTCGTGTTACACATGACATGGAGGCAGATTTCAGACCGGTAATAGAACAAGTGTCATATGCTGAGGTACCTCAACTTGAACATCATAATGTGCTTTCTAATGAACAGTAGAATACTGATCAAATTAAGCTCACTTATGACACAAATTTGTTGGAAAAGACTGATAGCAATACCATTTCTAATTCAACAAATATGAGTCATAAAGGGGGAGAAAGTGATCAGGATGCTGAACGTGATGATGAGTCAAGTTCGTTGTTTAAAACTGAGATGTTTAAATCTAATGATATGGTTGGTAAAGAAGTCTTCAATGAACTTTCAAACATATTTTTACAACTTGAAAAACATTGTATTTCACTTGAAATTGCAATGCAACAAAAGGAAGAAAGTTTTCTAACTAACCAACCATGTAAAAATCCGGAACTTCCTGATTTTCGTGAATTCTTTATGATTAATGATTTGAAAGCTCAGCTAGAAGCAAAAAACTTAACAATCATCAATCTGAAAAACCGTATCTCTGTGATGTGCAATTTGTGTGATGAAGTTAAGTCTAATCATGAGTGTGAAGTCATCAGAAACATGGAATTGGATCATAAAGTGGAAAAATTACTTGATGAAAATGAGTCTTTGAATATTCAGTGCAAAGAACTGTGTGATTTAATCAAAGAAACGAAAACTAAGAATACTGAGCAAACAACATCTGTGATTAACAAAAATGATGATTTCAAAGCTCAACTTCAGAAAAAGGGTTTCACAATTACAGCATTAAAGAATGAGCTGAGAAAAACAATAGGGAATAGTGTGAACACTAAGTTTGCAAAACCATCAATCTTGGGGAAACCAGTTTCATAACCGAATAGAAACCAGTCAGTTGTTAGACAACCGACTGCATTTAGATCTGAACGACCAAAACTTTCAAAAACACGGTTTGCCTCCCAAGTTGATGCGAAACAAGTTTTGACAAAACCAATCACTCCACATTATTTGCCTAAGATAAATGCTACTAGTTCTGTTAAACCTCAAAATGTAGTGACTCCCACACCCAGCTCCTCTAGGATTAGTTCAAAAACTGTGTCGAAACCTTGCATTAAGGGTCAAAACACTTATGATATAAATGACTTGTACAAGAACTATGATCTAGAAAAGGCAAGGAAAAGGGCACTACTTCATAATGATGGTATCTTAGGTTCACAACCTAGTATGATGCCTCCTAGGTTATTGAGGAACACTGCTAAAGTTCAACCTGTAAAGTCTAGAATTTACAGTAAGTCATCTACAATGCATAAGAAGCAAAACAAACCTAAAACTTCTCCTAGGTGGATACCAAGTGCTAAATCTTCTGATACTAGGAATAACAATAAGTCTTCCGCTATGCATAAGAAACTTAACAATCCTAGACCTTGCCATAAATGGATACCGACTTGTAGAATTTTTAAGAATGTTGGACTTAAGTGGATACCTACCGGAAAGCTGCTTATCGATGGCAATGCCATGGTTGACCGTGAAACCCCCAAGGGTTTGGATACTGCTGATGCTAACCCATATATATGCAATCAAGTTTGTAATGTTAGTGCAGGTAGTCCTCACTCAGTTGCAGGTACATCAATCATTCACTACATAAGAAGACTCAATGTCTGGAGGCATAAAGCAAGCATATCTCCTGCTTCAGGAGGTGTAGAAAGTCAATGGTGATGTATGTGTGCATTATGATGTCTGTCCACATCAGTTCAGGCCTCGTTCTTCAACGACAATGATGTTTGAACACCACAGTTCAAGCCTCGGTTCTCAATGTCAACATTATGGTGTCTGTCGACTTCACTTCAGGCCCCGTTCATCAAAGGAAAGAAAGGTGTACGATTCAGTGCGCCTTATCTTCGGAAGAAGAGAAATCTTCTTGTTTTTGACCATTCTCAACTACATGCTTCATGCTCTCTCCATGGTCGTTCATTCATCAAGTGGATCTACTCATCTTTGATCGAATTCGTATTCACTTGCTCAATCAAAAATGGCAACCTTGTTTGCAATTTTTGAGGGGGAGAATGGTGAGTAAACTACATGATTGACTGTATTCTTATTCACATGCTCAATCAAAAATGGCAAACTTCGTATGCAATTTTTGAGAGGGAGAAGTGTGAATAAACTACATGATTGATTGTATTCTTATTCACTTGCTACTCAATCAAAAATGGCAAACTTTGGATGTAATTTTTGAGGGGGAGAAGTATGAATATACTACATGTTGATTGATGTTGAAGAATAGTTATACGTCTCTCCTCCAACACCTAATGTTCTACTCACTAAGGAAGATTGGGATTTATGTTTGATGAATACTTCCAAGCTTTAACGAATGTTGATCATCTAGTTCCTGAAGCTCTTGCTCCGGTACCTGCTGACTCAACTGGTCCACCTTCTTCAATCTCCATTGATCAAGATGCACCATCTAGAAGTATTACTCAGACTACTCATGTAACCCAATCTCCAGTTATTCCTCAAGGTGTTGATGATGACTATCATGATATTAAAGCTGCACACATGAATAATGATCCGTCATCTGGTATTCCTTTCCCAAAACCAGGTTCTGAAGAATCTCTTTCTTCACGGATTACTGTTCCCTCCAATGTGCACTCTGTAAATCAACCACAAGTACATAATGGAAAATGTAGGCTAAGAATTTGGACATGGAATGTCAAGTGATCACGAATTTTATTTGGTATCCTTTAATTGAGATTGAAGTTGACTTTCACAATGGCGTGATCTTCTTTTATCTTGAAGTCGAGGTTGGTTGGATGCATGACTTTCAATGATAACTTGCTCGTGATTAAGATTTAAGTTGAAGACTTGGTTTATCTAGTTACCAGCAGTCAGGGTGGATGGTTGAATACCTGGTTAACTATCACTTTAAGGAGTTACGTTGTAGTACCCAGTGTCACACGCTGATGACGTTGTGGATAATCGCAAGAGGTGTTAACGTATATTGAGTACATAGGGTTTTGCTTGGAGCATAAATTCTCTACACCGTTCTTCCAACATTAGTGCAAGCTTAAGTCACCAGAATGGGGAATTTTACTTCTGCTTCAAGTTATATATATCGGGTTTACTTCATCAGTGGTCACTTCAAATGGCCTACATAAGGGTTGGTAAAAGATAGTCATTAGAGAGCTTTTGAAACAATTGATTCTCACATAATACATCTGATCCAATTTAGTTCTTCTCACAAGATTTCAAGTAGATGTGCGTATAATGTGTTGCTGATTCTGAGGTATAAAAACCAGCAAGGGGGAAGGAGACATACATCTGAACGCTCAACGAGTACACATGTTGAGCTTTATACTTCTTAGCTGAAGATATTCTGGGAAGACAAATGTCACAACCGCAGAGAGAATCAGTGTCTTAACTCGTTTTCTTGTGTATTATTCCATCTTCTTGGGGGAAATGGTCTCTTGATAACTTGTGGTTTGTTGTACTTCAGCTTTCAGTAAGAGGAAATATGAGAAGGAAATTTGGATTGTGAGATGATATTGCATATCGACATCTTCATACGTGCTGATATGATTTATGGTAAAGTGCTTCTGGTTAATGATTCATGTACACAATGTTATTCTGATTCCGATGAGACCGCAACAATCAGGGGAGAGAAACAGGTTCACGTGATCGAGCTTAATCATTTATTTCCGGTGTTGATAACCGTAGAGATGATCAGTGCTTCAACCTGTTACTTTGGTGTCATCGTTTCAACTTCTGTTGGGTACATGTGTACTTTATGGGATGATTTGTAATGATAACTAGAATGCATTTGGTGAAATGAAGATGTTGGTATATTATTCCTCCAAATGGACAACTGCTCAAAACTGCAAAGTAATGTGCACATCGAGGATGCACAACAGGGTCATGTGATCGAGCTTAATCACATATTCCGGGATTGATAACCGCAGAGATGATTAGTGGTTCACCTTGTTACTTCGGTGTTATCGCTTTCTTCGTGTTTTAGAGCTCCATACAATGAGACTTTTTGCATCACTTCAACGACTTGGGGGAAGTGGTCTCATGTAGGTGATTGTCGGTTTGGGGGGAAGCTACCAAAGCTTCACGATGAAGAGGCTAAAATTCAGCGATTTGGTGGTGTCTAGTGATTAACTTAGTTGTGAGATTCTAGTGATTTGTTAACTACTTGCACTTGGTGAATTGTTGTGACTTAAGTCGTTTTGATTAGTCTGATTGTAATTTGACGTTGTGAGTTAATACTTACGACTTATTACGATCGGATCTATTGTAACTTGACTTGTCGCGACTTGACACTTAGTGCTAATTGTGACTTATCCAAGATCTCACTCTAAGTCTAACTCGCATATTATATCTTTCGGTTTCTTTTGTTGACTTTAGTAAAATCCCGGGAGAGAATCGATCTCTCGGTTTAAGTCACAAGAGTTGTAAAATCCCTTTTAAGATTACATCAGGGCAACCATAAGTTCAGACGATTATTCGTGAGCATCGAAAGCTTTGGTGGTGAAAGTTTAAGAGATGTTGACTACAGACTTCTACAATGAGCTGAACGATATTCTCATTTCGGTACTCATGTCAACATCTTCTTAAACTATTAGTATCCTTTGTACATATATTAAAACCAAAAAGAAAAATAGAAAAATATAAAACCCACAAAAACCTATAAAAATCAAAAAATAGAAAATACCAAAAATAGATTTTCAAGGCATGTCTTCTAGCATCGATAACATTTACGGACCTAGAAATGTCATTCAATAATGACACGGATCTTTAAATGAAGTTCGAACAGAAGTTCAAAATGTTTTCAAAACATGCCTAAAATGGCTTGCAAGTTATTTCAGACTGTTACCCGCTCGTAAAATTAAGGTTTGCTATTACTTCAGATAGCAACCCGGTTTTCAAATTGAGGAAAACACGTTGCCAATAAGACGGTTGTTCCTAACAAAGGATGAAGTTCATCCGGGCACGGATTACTTTACATCCGTGCACTCCCAAAATAATGTACGCTTCAGTGCATTATTTCTTGATAAAGAAGAGAAGTCTTCTTTCCATCGCAAATATTTTCCCATTTACGATTTTTCTGGAAAGTATTTGTGAAAAACTTGGTGGTACCATGAGATTTTGTAAATCAATCAGAACTTAACCGTTTCTTAAAATCACTCAATCAATGACAAATTTTTCCAAAATTTTAAATGGTTCATTGATTGAGGGGGAGAGTGATTTCAAAATCTTATAAAAGCCACAACAAGCTTTTGTGTGTATACTCAGCAGTGACGTTATGTGTCAACATATGCAATTTTTGTGAGTTTTGAAGTAAATCTCTAAATCATTTTCAAACTCATCACTTGTGACACATAACTAGTAATAGATTTGTCTCATTTTCAGAAAATACTCAAATCATTCCACATTTTTCTCCCAAACTTGTTATTAACTTATTTAAATCACTTGGGATCACAAAATCTCAATTGAATTGAAATTTGTTATCAGGGGAGAGAATGTGATTTATGGAAAGAAATCTGATAAAAAATGTGATGTTTTGGAAACAAATGAATGCTCCCCATATGTGCCAAACTCTTTCATATATGAATGCACATATTGAGGGGGAGCAAAATGGTTTTTGGTGAACAAATGAATCCGGCATCTCATGTGAGCGTGGCTCAGATCTGACAATCGAATTCACGAGACACAAATGTTAAGGTTCGAAAGGTTTTAACCAAGTAGAATGTACCGTTTCGAAAAACTCTTTTTAGATATGTACTTTGATGGGTCTAACTTCTTTTTTAAGGAATGTTAACAACTTCAAGTTAGTTATTAGGGCTAGTTATCACCTAAAAGCTGATAATGGATCCCTTTAAATAAGCAACGTAAACGTGTCCGTATATGTCTACTAAGAGTGGATCAATTCAAAAAGTGCAACTCACCCCGACATGTGCAAATTTCTATCTAAAACCTATGAGCACATGTTAAGGGGGAGCATTTGAAAATCATAAAACTCTCAAAGTGCTAGCAAAAATGTGTTTCTTAACCATGAACGCTTTAAGAGAGTTTTCAATGATTTGGTCGATGGAAACATAGGATAGTCATGAAGATATAAGGTGGCTAAGGTTAGGAAAACCGTCCTATGATCCACCAGAACCGGAGGGATCTACCCAAGGACAACACCAAATAGATAGAATTAGAAAGTCCTTAGGTATGATTATGAAAAAAGGAGATAAATGAGAAAGGAGAAAGAAGGGGTTGAAGAATGAAAAAGAAATGATAATGAGAAAGGGTGAAAAGAAATAGCCCTCCAAATTATTCAACCTTAGGGCAGAAACCGGGTTTAATTCATATGCTACTGATTGTTACTAAGGTAACATCGGTATTGAAGACAAGACGTCATGGACCCAGTGACGCACTGCACTAAACCTTCTAGCCACTCAAGTTCTCTCAAAAGAGCTTGTTTCATTCTCACGGGGAACCCTGCATAATCTATCGACCGCTCATTACGAGCTATGTTGATATTGAAACAGGAGACACCGCTCCAGTCTCCGATGACCAAATAATGCATTTATCGAGTCTAGAGCCACGAGATGCATCAAAAGATCTCATAGGAACACGTGCTACTTCTACCCTGGTTGGTCAACATTAAGGACACCAGTGGTAACTTTATGAGTCCTACGCAGATCTTAGCAATCTGCCAAGAACACTTATGAGGAAATATACTTAGGTAATTTCCAGTGATTGAGTGGAAATTCCTGCCAGGGTCAACATCAAACAACCCTGAAAGCAGGTCACTTCGGTAATCCCTTGTGGGTTACGCTTAGTGATCGTGGCGGTTACAAACGGTCTACAGTCGTGGAGTGATCTCCAGCGACTCACCTAGTTGTTGAGCTACCTCGGTAGGTCTCGTAAACCCTTTCGAGGGTATCCGACTTAGGAACGGCCTTGGTAAAGGTTAGAGAAAGTTTTCACACTATGTTGTTAACAATCTCTAAGTCCTAACTTTTAAGTTCCGGATGTATTATTGCTAACTGTCTTATGCAGGATTTCTTGGCGGATGTTGCTGATTGCTGAAAAGATGCTCATCCAACACCTCATGCTCACACCTCAACAACACAACTTATGATTTCATGATCAATTGATGGGCTCCAACAATGCTTCCAAAACTCTGATGCTGAAGATCATGTTTCTGAAAAGGTGTGAGCATGCCACTACAAAGATGTCTAATTCACATGGAGACAACACTACTCAAAGATGGCTTAATGATGTTTCATTTTGGATGATGAACACGAAGTAGTGCCAAGGATCAACCAACACTCCATACAAGCCATCTTGAGTCCACAAAGATGACTTAAAGGTACTTTTTCGGATGATATACACGAAGTCATGTCAACGGTCATCCGACGCTTTGAACAAGTCATCTCACATCTATTGCTGAACGCACAAAGGCTTGAAACAATGAAGAATCAGGGACTACGAGCTACAAAGACATCCTCAAAGATCAGAATGCTAGAATTGAAGTATTAATTTCCGGGGTGACCTCCCTTAGGGGGAGATTGTTAGGAATACGTTTATTCAAGACTCGGTCACCCCGAGTATAGATTAGCATTATGTAGCTCGCAGTACTTAACGTAGTAGTTTGTATTATATTAGTTATCTAGTATGTAAATAGTATTCGTGGAGTGAGTCGGGTCTTTACCCACTGTGCTCGCTCTACAGCCTGTTTCATGAGGCACCGCTAACTTATGTATAAATACCCTCTCCCACCCAAGGGAGAGGGTTGGACCTTTCATTTGAATCTAATATTTCATCTTCTACTTTCTCTCTCTAGAAAGGCTCCCTCCTCTCTCTTTCTCTCTCTAAACTCTTCTACTATTCTTCTTCTATTCATCTTTCTAATATTGTTAAACACAAAACCAAGTGTGTTATGATTATTGATATTTTACAAATCTACAACAAAAGAACCCGACAAATCATGAAAACTATCCATGTCACGTTTGATGAGCTGTCCGAGCAAACGGCTCCTGAATACTCCAGTTCAGGACCTGCATCTAATCTTTTGACTCCTGGACCAATTAGTACGGGACTTGTACATCCCTCCACCACCGATGATCCTTTTGTGCCACCCACTAGTGAGGACTTGAAGAAATTATTTGATCCAATGTATGATGAGTATTTTGAGCCTCAACAGAGACTCGAACCAGAACAACAAGTCATAGGTCCTGATGCTGCAGCTAATGATGAACCTCAACCTACAAATGGGCCTTCCATCTCCATCTCTCTTAGTCAAAATGCACCATCATCCAGTCATACTCAATCCACTCACACCGATCAACCTTCTTCAATTCCTCAAGGGGTCGCATTAGAAGATTCATTTGAAGTGAATCCCTTTGCTCAACCACCTGATGAAACTTTTGTCAACATATTTGCCCCTGATCCATCAAATGTGGCAACCTCTTCAGAAGATTCCAACACTGCTACATCAGTTCCCAGTCATCAACTTCATGAACATATCAGGAAATGGACAAACAATCACCCAATTGACAACATCATTGGTAATCCATCCCGGCCGGTATCTACATGTAGACAACTTGCCACAGATGCCTTGTGGTACTTCGTCAGCTCCATACTGTCTAAAGTCAAACCGAAGGATTATAAAGATGCCTTGACTAAAACATCCTGGTTCACTGCAATGCAAGATGAAATCCCTGAATTTGACAGACTCGATGTTTGGGAATTAGTGCCCCCTCCCGACTGTGCTATAATTATCGCCCTCAAATGGATCTTCAATGTGAAGCTTGACGAATATGGTGAAGTTCTGAAGAACAAAGCTCGGCTAGTGGCCAAAGGATACAGACAAGAAGAAGGCATTTACTTTGAGGAATCATTCGCACCAGTTGCCAGAATTGAGGCTATTAGAATCTTTCTTGCTAATGCAGCTAGTCAGAATATGATTGTCTACCAAATGGATGTGAAGACTGCATTTTTTAATGGTCACTTAAAGGAAGTAGTATATGTAAGCCAACCAGAGGGGTTTGTTGAACCTGAACACCCTAATCATGTCTATCGCTTGAAGAAGGAACTTTATGGACTTAAACAGGCACCCAGAGCATGGTATGATACACTATCCAAGTTCCTTCTAGCCAACAAATTCACCAAGGGTGTGGTTGATCCTACATTATTCACTAGAAAGTCGGACAAGCATCTACTCCACGTTCAGATATATGTGGATGACATTATCTTCGCCTCTTCAGATCCATTAGAATGTGATCGGTTTGCACAAGAAATGAGTACAGAATTCCAAATGTCCATGATGGGGCAAATGTCTTTCTTCTTCGGATTGCAAATTTTTCAAAATCCTCACGGTATCTTCATCAATCAATCCAAGTATGCCACTGAAATCTTAAAGAAATTTGGATTTGAATCATCTGATTCTGTTGACACCCCAATGGTAGAAAGGTCTAAACTGGATGAGGATGTTGAGGGGGCTCCAGTTGATGAAACCAAATACTGAAGCATGATTGGATCATTAATGTATCTCACTGCTAGCAGACCAGATCTTCTATTTGCTGTTTGCATGTGTGCTCGTTATCAATCCAAACTCACCAAAAAGTACTTAGAAGCAGTCAAAAGGGTCTTCAGGTACCTTCAAGGAACGATTCACATGGGCCTTTGGTATCCTAAAGACACTGCTATGGCTCTCACTGCCTACTCGGATGCTGATCATGCGGGCTGTCAGGATACTCGTCGAAGTACTTCAGGGGGTGCTCAATTTCTAGGAGATAAGCTGGTTAGCTGGTCATCAAAGAAGCAAATGAGTACGTCGATTTCCTCCACTGAGGCTGAATACATTGCCATGTCATCTTGCTGTGCTCAAATCCTTTGGATGAGATCACAATTATCTGACTATGGCTTCGTGTACAACAAAATTCCGATGTACCGTGACAACAAAAGTGTAATTGCTCTTCGCTGCAACAACGTCCAACACTCCAGATCGAAGCATATTGATATTCAACATCATTTCATCAGGGAACAAGTGGAAAAGGGAATTGTGGAACTTTACTTTGTGAGGACAGAATTTCAGTTGGCTGACATCTTCACTAAGGCACTTCCCAGAGAACGGTTTCAATTCATTCTCCCACGTCTTGGAATGAAGAGTATCTCTCCTGAGTCACTCAAAAGTCTTCAGGAGGAAGATGACGAGTAACGGATTCACTTCAAATATCCTGGTACATATTCTTTTAAAAACAAAAGAAAATTACAAAATATAAAACCTAGAAAAACCATAAAAATCTGAAAAATAGAAAATACCAAAAATAGTTTGTTTTCATATCATGCCTAAATTAATGGTTTGCTATTACTTCAGATAGCAACCCGGTTTTCAAAAATGAGAAAAACGCATCACCATTAAGAAGGTTGTTCCTAACAATGGATGAATTTCATCCGGGCTTGGATTACTTTACATCCGTGCACCTCCGAAAGGTTGTACGCTTCAGTGCATCATTTCTAGTAAAAGAAGAGAAGCCTTCTATCATCCCAAAATCTCTCTCTTTATGATTCTTCAAGAGTGTTTTTGTGGCTTACAAGGTGGCTATTGGACTTAAATTTTCACAAATACCTTGCCGCTCAACTTAATGACCACAACACGTTAAATTGAAAACGGGTCACTAATTGAGGGGGAGCGTATTTGCTCAAAATTTCTGCACCTTTAAAAACTTTGTGCACCAGCAGCAGTGAAAAATTATCTCAAAAATCAGTAATTATTAAAATTTTACCACATTTTCTCCCATTTTTCCCTAAAATCATTTAAATCAATTCGGATCACAAAATATCAAAAGATTTGAAATTTTTTGATCAGGGGAGAGAATGTGATTTAAATGTGAAATCTGATTTTAAACGTGATGTTTTTGGAACTCAAAGGTACACTCTCTCGTATGTGCTAAAATTTTTGAAGTATTTGAATTTTAATCAAAGCACATATTGAGGGGGAGCAAGTGTATAAATGGTGAATAAATGATCTCAAATGTTCGCTTTCCCGTATGTGCCAATTTTTTAAAAACATTCAAAATTGAATCAATCAATATGCACATATTGAGGGGGAGCAAGTGGCTAAGAGTCTTTCGCGTGATTTTACAATAACAAGTAGAAACCGTGAATTGATTATGACTCAGATTTAACTCATGAATTGACGAAACATTAAAAATCGTGAATCGAAAGGACTAGTCCTGGCCGGGTTATAATTTCAAGCTGGTTTAACCAGTGATGTAAATGTGTCTCGAAGAGGACTGGTCTAAGTAGAAAGTACCATTTCGAGAAGCTCTTCTTAGATGTATACTTTGATGGGTATAACTTCCTTTTTAAGGAATGTTAACAACTTCAAGTTAGTTATTAGGGCTAGTTATCACCTAAAAGCTGATAATGGATCCCTTTAACTAAGCAACGTAAACGTGTCCCTAGGGTATACGTCTATTAAGTGTAGATCAATTCAAAAAGTGCAATGTGCAAATTTCAATCTAAAACCTATGAGCACATGTTAAGGGGGAGCATTTGAAAACTTACAAAACTCTCAAAGTGTTAACAAAATGTGTTTCTTAATCATAAACACTTTGAGAGAATTTTCAATGATTTGGTTGAATGGCGATTGTGGAAAGATACCAAAAGACCGACCACTTTAATTTAATGCATGGAGTTAAAAGGATGGTAAGGTTAGGTATATGCTCCCATGATCCACCAGAACCGGAGGGATCTTCCCAGGGACAATCCAATAGATAGATTAGAAGTCCTTAGGAATGATTGCAAAAAAAATAAAAATAAAAAAAATAAAAAAAAAATAAAGGAGAAAAGTGAGAAAGGGAAGAGTGCTGACTGAGATTGAGCTAGGACTGGAACAAACCCAACAAGGTTCTAGTGATGAAGTCTCGGTAAGCACTGAAGGGGTTGAAGAGTTAAAAAGAAATGAAATGAGAAAAGGGTGAAAAGAAATAGCCCTCCAATTATTCAACCTTAGGGCAGAAACCGGGTTCAATTCATATGCTACTGCTTGTTACTAAGGTAACATCGGTATTAAAGAAAAGACGTCATGGACCCAGTGACGCACTGCACTAAACCTTCCAGCCACTCAAGTTCTCTTAAAAGAGCTTGTTTCATTCTCACGGGGAACTGGTGTAATCTATCGACTTGTCTCTTAGAGCTAGTTGATATTGAAACAGGAGACCCCTCCCTAGTCTCCGCATAGGATAACCAATGTGCACTTATCGAGTCTAGAGCCACGAGATGCATCAAAAGATCTCATAGGAACACTTGATACTTCTACACTGGTTGTTAAACATTAAGGATACCAGATGTAATATTTTGAGTCCTACGCAGATCTTAGCAATCTGCCAAGAACACTTATGAGGGAATATACATAAGTATTTCCCAATGATTGAGTGGAAACTCTTGCCAGGGTCAACATCAAACAGCCCTGACAGCAGGTCACTTCGGTAATCTCTTGTGGATTACGCTTAGTGTTTGCGGTGGTGTTCCAAAAGGTCTACAGTCGTGGGGTGATCTCCAGCGACTCACCTAATTGTTGGTGTACTTCGGTATGTTAGTGAAAGCCCTATTGGGGGCACCCGATTAGGAACGGCCTTAGTAAGGATTAGAGAAAGTCTTCACACTATGCTGTTGACGATCTCAAAGTCCGTACTTGTAAGTGCTGGTATGTTTATTACTAACCAAGTTTTATACAGCTCAACATACCAAACTTATCATTTTCACCACCATCACTCTAGTTCCACATGCTCATACCAACCACTACAAGGAGCTTTCAGACCAATTCAACCATGGAGATTTACTCAGCAAAAGTGGTTATGAGCATGTTGGAAAGGCGTATTCCCACCAGAGACAAAGAAGTTGACGATTGCTGCTAATTGCTGAAAAGATGCCAATTCATCACCTCATGCTTACACTTCAACATCAAATCTAAAGAAATCATGATCAGGGAATGGTCTTCAACTATGCTTCCACAACTCTGATGCAGAAGATCATGATCCAGAAAAGTGTGTGCATGACAACACAATGACAATCACAACATCACAAAGAGACACTTCCACTCAAAGATGACTCGAAGCTACTTATTTGGATGATGAACAACAAGCAATGCCAAAGATCATCCTACACATCAAGCAAGTCATCTTAAGTCCGCTGCTGAAAATACAAAGTTCTTATCAATGAAGAATCAACAACTGCGAGCTACAAAAATCTCAATGCAAGAATTCAAGATTTATTTTCTGGGGTGACCTCCCTTAGGGGGAGATTGTTAGGAATACAATTTTTCTTATAGAAGATTCGGTCACCCCAAGTACGATTAAGCATTGTATTGCTCGTAGTATTTATAATAGTAATTAGCAGGTAGATTAGCATTAGTTAGTATTTGTGGAGTCGGGTCGGGTCTTTACCCACTGTCAGCCCGATCCACAGCCTTGTAGAGGCAAGCAACACCTTGTACATATAAATAGCCCTCTCCATCCTTGGAGAGGGTTGGACCTTCTCATAATCTTTTTTTTTTGTTTTTGTTAGCTTTGTATTTTTATAAATTAAAGTGTCGGTCATTAAAGTCTTAAATCATGTAATAGGTTGCGTTAGAAAACGTTTCAAGAGTTATAAGTCCATTAGTTCAAATAGAAAGAAGTCTAAGGGCCATACATGTAATATCAAAAGCCCTAGACTTGTTAGATCTATATAATGTAATGTAAACCTCATTATTGAGGTTGAGCTTCATCATCAATAACACACATAGTTCTTATTTTTTTTTAATGAAGTCTCCACTCTCTCTCTCTACTCTCTCTCTAGAATAAGCTTGAATAAGTCGTGATTTAGGTTGTATCCAAGGTCCTACAGNTTCTCATAATCTTATTTTCCTTTTTTTTTTGTTTTTCTCTCAAGGTTCCTAACTTTCTCTCTCTAATTTTTTCTTCTTATCTATTCGATCCATACCACTAAACCACACGAGTTTGATGTTATGTGATATACTACAAATCACGACTGCTAAGCACCGATTGTATTGTTTGAGATATTTGGTTGAAAGAAGATAGAGCATTTATGTGTGTGTGATTTTGTTGTGTTAAACAAGACTCAGTTTTGTTATTTGCAAAAAATATCTGTTAGAACCTAAGTTTATCAACATTTAGTCAAGTCTCGGTTATTTCAGTCATTGTAATAGGTTACTAAACTTATCTAAGTTATCTATCTTATAATTGTAAACGTATGAAGTCCATCATACATCCAATGGGCCTTAAAGCCCAACGTTTAGAGAAAGGAAGGAGATAGGGAATGTTGCCCTAGCTCCACTCCTATAAATAGGAACATCATGTAAACCTTTCTCTTGTTGGTTATTTCATTATCTTAAGGAAACTCTTGCACTTTTATTCTTCTCATTTGATCTAATCAACCAAACTCTATTTCTCATCTTATTTCTATCAAACTTATACTTGTGTTTACAAAATGGTGACCTAACAAGTGGTATCAAACGCCAAAAGAAGGTGTAACCTTTTGTTTTTGTTCTCTACGATCCAAAACCAAGGTCTTTATTCGTTATTTTTTTATTAAAGTTTGGTACTTTCTTGTTTGTTTCGTGTTTATATCACATATTTGTCATCAAATTTGTGTTACAAACTCAAACAACCAACAAAATATCAAATTTTTTTGCAAAAATACGAACATTTCTAAACTTGTACTTGTTTTCGAAATTTTTCAAATTTTCAAAAAGTAGTTCAAGTTTGCAACTTTCTTTAAGATTTCATCATTTTAAAGTTAGTTGTACAAGAATCTTGGAATAAAAACGTGTTTTTGGCTTGCTTTTAACAAAAACAAAAATCTGCCAACTTTTGCAACTTATCGAGAACTTTGGACCCTAATCTATCGAGATCTTTCTTCATTGCTCCTAAGGTGTTTTCGTTGGTTACTCAGTGCTTTTCTCTCTTGTACAAGAAAGAAAACACTTCGACTCACTGGATATTTTCGTTATTGAATAATCTCGAAAATTTTGTGAATTTTTTCGAAAACTTTGAATTTTTCGAGATCTTTCCTTAATTTTCGAAATCTTCTGATTTTCGAGATCCTTGGAAAACTTTCGAAATCTTATCATAATTTTTCGAGAAACTTTGCTAAAATCTCAAACATCAAAATTCTCGAAATTTTATTAAAAATTTCTCGATAACTTGAAAGTTTCGAGAACTTTGGATTTTTTTCGAGATCTTTGGTATTTTATCGAGATCTTTTGGACTTTGACTGCTTTTTGAGATATTCAACATTTTAAGCTTTGAGAACATACTTGGGATAGTTTTCGAGAATTGGCATCACACTTATACCTTTTACAAGATCCATTTACACACAAGTCATTCATCATGTCTCAACTACCGTACTCAAACTCTCCTTATACTCCACGTCACAACACTGACCCTCATCATGTCATACTTTATGGCAATGAATCTAATCCTCCTATGTTGATTAACGGGAACTACACTACTTGGAAACGACAATTCTTAAAATGGGTTGCTGATCGTCCATAAGCTGATCTCATACTGAAATCAATTCTTCAAGGACCATATCAAATGAAATTCATTGCTGACTCAACAGGCTTCATAGAACTACAAACCAAAGATACTTTGTCTGGCCATGACCTAGACCAACATGTTATTGATTACCAAGCAAGTTGGTACATCACTCTAGGTCTTCCAAATTCCATCTACTCTAAATTGGATTTTGATGCCAGTGCTCATGACATGTGGAAACATCTTGAAGTCAAGCATCAGTCATACCATGACCTACGAATGAATCAGCTACTACAGTCTTGTCTCCAAAGGAAATTCTTGA
Organism: Artemisia annua; assembly: GCA_014162995.1. Classification (NCBI taxonomy): domain Eukaryota; kingdom Viridiplantae; phylum Streptophyta; class Magnoliopsida; order Asterales; family Asteraceae; genus Artemisia; species Artemisia annua. The sequence goes on along the minus strand of LBNU01015181.1, from coordinate 10,756 downwards.
AATGCATCCTCCCTACTCCACAAATCACTCTTCAAAGCTATTTGGAACGTCTGACAAATTTACTCAAGCTGGAAGATGATACTACTCATGTGGAAACAACATCTGGAAGATCTCATGGAAGTGCATACTATCTGCAAGCTTATCTATCGGCTCTTCAGCATGAAGCAGACAGCTCTACAACTGAATTTGGTCAATCTTCATCTTCTGCTTTTAACATGCATGACTCCGATGGGACTACTGACATGATCTTCATGGCAGAGACAACTGAACTCCAGGTAAGTGATTTCGGTCCAATCTATGACATTGATGCTCTGTATCAAGCTAATGATTCCTATTAATGCCTGATACATGAAACTGACTCTCCGTCTAATTTTGCCTCAGACAATGCACAAGTTATTCAATCTGATTCTATGTTATCTACTCATATAACTGATCAAATGTCCACAGTGGTTTTATTTGATGATCATCTAATAAACCCAGTTGTCACATTTGATGAAACAATTATACAAACTGCACATGATAACAATGATCAACTTGAAAAACATGAGCTTTTGTCTGAATCAGATGCCGAATGGAGAATGTTACTTATGACGAGCCATAAACAAAATATCCAATGTCAAGCACTGAATGCAAAGTTGAGAGACAGAAACGTTAAATTAACAAGAGAACTTGAGCATTGTAAATCACAACTCAAAGCAAAAGCAGATCAGGAAACATGTTTAGAGACAATTCTTCAGAAAAACAATGATTTACAAAAGAAGCTAAGCATGTTAACTGACTCTACTTTATTTCAGTATTATAAATCATTCACAATTGAAATACAATCAATGGAATATGCTGTTGAAAATAATTCTGAACTCACTGTTGCAAACTTTCTTTCCCCTGTACGTTGCGAAAGAAAGAAGGGAAATGTTACAAACTCAATTTACTCCAAGTCTTCAACGTTTGCATTCATATGCTAAAAAATGGGAACAGGAACTTAACAGGGAAGTTACAACTATCATAGATGTTTTTCAAGAATCTGAAAAAGCTATTTTAAAGCAAAAATGTCAAAATCAATTTTTACAAAAAGAAGTTGATCGACTCTTGGAACATGTTCTTAGTGCTGATATTATATCTGTTGGTTATGAATTCTCTTTATGAATCTGGTACTTCGATGCTTGTTGATGATCATTGTGATGATATTGAGTTGTTATCTAAACAAATTGAGACATTAAAAGATGAAAACGTTAATCTCCGAAAACACAATGATGATGTGCAAAACAAACTTTCAAATGAGATTTCTCAACTCAACAAAAAGCTTGAATGGTGTCAAAACCAAAGTCTTGATTTCGAACTGGAATTACAAAGTCTTAAAACTTCCACAACTTTTCAAAATGAAAATGAGGAATTAAAAGTCAAATTTTAAAATATGAAAAGGAAATTGCAGAATTACAAGAAGTTACAGACTATTGGCAAAGGAGTCGTGATGAATATTTTTATTCAAACAGAAAACTCGACAGTGAAATTCAGGATAAAATGCACATTATCATTGAGTTGAAAGAGAAAATACGTAAGCTTGAAAAAGGAAAATCTGTCAACACTAATGTAATTGCACCAGGAATGTACTCATTAGACATAACAAATGTAGCACAACACACTAAGAAGTCTAATATGGATCCTTCCACTTCTACAGGAATAGTTGCCACTCATAGCGTTAGCAGATCCAAGCATAAACGAATGACAAGGAAGAATAGGATTTTGCAACATAGAAGAGAGACACTAGAAGCCTCTGAAGTAGAAGAACACCCTAGGACTTTGAATAAGACTCATCCTGCACTAGATTTAGATTCTGATGTGGCAAATTGTAATCCTAATCTTTGTGTAACGAATGATGAACCTTTGAATGTTTTAAAAGTTGATGCTTCATGTGTGTTTTGTCGTAATAGCATGTTATCTGGTGATAATTCTGAATGTGTTGCTCATTCTCTTTTATCTCGCTTTAAGAAACATACATTAGGTAGAAAATCTAGGCCCACTAATGCTTCTAAATCTGTGCTAGGACTTATGCCTTGTGTTATTTCTAAGAATGATATAGTCAACCCTGTAGTTGCGAAGAATACCTCTAGGCTCATGCCAACTCTTACTGAATTTGATATAAAGAAGGCAAAATCTAGTTGGAATTGGCAATGTTGGTTACAAAGGACACATAACTTTAAATGGATTCCTAAAATTGTTAACATGTGTGCTTCTAACCCAACGGAACCCATAACTTCATTGGGTTCCACCCTTACCATTGTACCATCGTCGTCTCTTTCATGTGATGCAGGTGGTGCAAATCGTTCTTTGGATTGTTGATAGCGGATGCTCCCGACACATGACAGGCAATCTCAAACTGTTAAGAAACTTTGTCTCAAAGTTTATTGGAACTGTCAGATTCAGGAATGATCATTTCGCTGGAAATATGGGGTATGGGGACTATATCAGTGGAACATCGAAATTAGTCGTGTATACTATGTCGAAGGCCTTGGTCACAATCTCTTCTCAGTCGGTCAATTTTGTGATGGTGATCTGGAAGTTGCATTTAGGGAGAAAACATGCTTTGTTCGTGATTTAAAAGGAAATGATCTTATGTCAGGCACACGTGGAAACAGTCTTTATACAATTTCAATGTCAGACATGACCACTTCCTCCCCCATATGTNATTCAGGAATGATCATTTCGCTGGAAATATGGGGTATGGGGACTATATCAGTGGAACATCGAAATTAGTCGTGTATACTATGTCGAAGGCCTTGGTCACAATCTCTTCTCAGTCGGTCAATTTTGTGATGGTGATCTGGAAGTTGCATTTAGGGAGAAAACATGCTTTGTTCGTGATTTAAAAGGAAATGATCTTATGTCAGGCACACGTGGAAACAGTCTTTATACAATTTCAATGTCAGACATGACCACTTCCTCCCCCATATGTTTACTTTCAAAGGCAGAATCGACAAAATCCTGGTTATGGCACCAACGCATGTCTCATCTCAACTTCAGAACTATGATGGACCTTGCTCGCCATAAACTAGTAGACGGTCTTCCAAGATTCGGATATGCAAAAGATCACTTATGTCCCGCTTGTGAACAAGGAAAGAGCAAACGTGCACACCTCACCTCCAAACCAGAACCGAATACTGATCATGTTCTTCAACTTCTTCATATGGATTTATGTGGACCAATGCGAGTACAACAATTAATGAGAAACGGTATATTCTTGTGATTGTTGATGACTTCTCCATATGGACTTGGGTCTACTTTCTTCGAAGCAAAGATCAAGCTCCATTAATGATTATCACCTTTCTCACGAAAATTCAAGTTCAAACTCCGCAACACTGTCAGAATCATTAGAACAGACAATGGAACTGAATTCAAGAATCAAACCCTTCGTGATTATTTTGAGAAAGTGGGAATTGAACATCAAACCTCGATTGCACGGACTCCCAAACAGAATGGAGTGGTCGAAAGACGCAACAGAACGTTAGTGGAAGCCGCACGAACGATGCTCATTAATGCTCAACTACCAGATTTTCTTTGGGCAGAAGCCGTCTCAACCGCATGTTACACCTAAAATCGTTGTATGATCAATAAATGTCACAAAGTCACACCATATGAAATTGTTCACAAACGAAAGCCTAACATACAACACTTTCATGTATTTGGTTCTCTATGTTATCCAGTTAATGATCATGATGATCTTGGAAAGCTCAAAGCAAAGGCTGACGTTGGTATCTTTATTGGCTATTGTGAAAACTCAAATGGTTTTCGAATCTACAACCGTCGTACTAGAGAAATTTAGGAGACTATTCATGCAAATTTTGATGAGCTCATTGAAATGGCTTCTGAGCAAAACAACTTAGGACCCGCAACCAACCGTCTAAACCCAACAGATTCTTCAGATGAACCGTTGTCACTAACTCGTCGAGAATTGGAAACATTGTTCTCTCCTTTGTTCGATGATTCTTTTGAGACACGTGCACCCGATGTATCCACTAGTTCCTTTGCTCAACCTGATAATATTCATGTACCTGATACAACGGTTACAACAACAACATCAGTAACACCAGATGCACCCCCAACTGAATCACCCACAATTGAAGAACAAACAGATTCCAACACCGACAACCCAACTGAAGATCTGAATCTACAACAAGTACCCGAACTTGCAAATTATGATCCAAATGCGTTCTTTAATCCGTTTGCTCCGACTCCGAACCTTTCAGATATTGTTGAGTCGTCAACACGCAACTTGGAATCAACTGATATGCAGCAGTTTCATAACCCTCACCCTTCAACACATCATTGGACTCGTGACCATCCACTTGTCAACATTATTGGTCATCCAACAGCTCCAGTTATGACATGACAGAAACTTCACTCCGATGCCGAACATTGCATTTATGCTCTAACCGTTTGTCATGAACAACCTAAAAACATCAAACAAGCTCTCACTTACGACAACTGGATTGAGTCCATGCAAGAGGAGTACAACCAATTCAAACGTCTTTAATGTTGGGAATTAGTTGAACGACCGGATGGAGTTTATGTCATTGGGCTAAAATGGATTTGGAAAAACAAAAATTGGACGCAGAAGGCAATGTTATTCGTAACAAATCACGTTTGGTAGCTAAAGGATATACTCAAGAGGAAGAAATTGACTTTGAGGAATATTTTGCGCCAGTGGCTAGACTAGAAGCTGTTCGAATATTCTTAGCTTACGCTGCTTACAAGAACATGGTCGTTTATCAAATGGATGTTAAAACGGCATTTCTGAACGGTTATACAACGGTTATAACAACAACATCAGTAACACCAGATGCACCCCCAACTGAATCACCCACAATTGAAGAACAAACAGATTCCAACACCGACAACCCAACTGAAGATCTGAATCTACAACAAGTACCCGAACTTGCAAATTATGATCCAAATGCGTTCTTTAATCCGTTTGCTCCGACTCCGAACCTTTCAGATATTGTTGAGTCGTCAACACGCAACTTGGAATCAACTGATATGCAGCAGTTTCATAACCCTCACCCTTCAACACATCATTGGACTCGTGACCATCCACTTGTCAACATTATTGGTCATCCAACAGCTCCAGTTATGACAAGACAGAAACTTCACTCCGATGCCGAACATTGCATTTATGCTCTAACCGTTTTTCATGAAGAACCTAAAAACATCAAACAAGCTCTCACTTACGACAACTGGATTGAGTCCATGCAAGAGGAGTACAACCAATTCAAACGTCTTGAATGTTGGGAATTAGTTGAACGACCGGATGGAGTTTATGTCATTGGGCTAAAATGGATTTGGAAAAACAAAAATTGGACGCAGAAGGCAATGTTATTCGTAACAAATCACGTTTGGTAGCTAAAGGATATACGCAAGAGGAAGGAATTGACTTTGAGGAATATTTTGCACCAGTGGCTAGACTAGAAGCTGTTCGAATATTCTTAGCTTACGCTGCTCACAAGAACATGGTCGTTTATCAAATGGATGTTAAAACGGCATTTCTGAACGGTGAACTACGTGAGGAGGTATACGTTAGTCAGCCAGAGGGATTTGTAGACCCAGAGCATCCGAATCATGTCTACAGACTTAAAAAGGCTCTTTATGGTCTCAAACAAGCCCCCAGGGCGTGGTATGATAAACTTACTGCTTTCTTGCTTGCTAACTCTTTTACTAAAGGTTTGCTAGATCCAACTTTGATTATTCAAAAACACGGGGAAGATGTTTTAATTGTCCAAATATACGTCGATGACATTATTTTTGGTTCAATAAACTAAAAGTACTCAAACGCTTTTGCCAGATTAATGAAACAAAATTTTGAAATGTCAATGATGGGTGAATGATGAGACGAAACATGTTACGTTTTTAGGGGTCATTTTGAGTCCTAAGTCGTATGTTTTTGGTTTGGATTTCACCCAAAGTCGTTTCTTTTCTCATTTTAGGTACTTTTGAAGGGAAAATCACAAAAGAAGCATTTTCGGGCGTTTTCGGAGTGAAAAAGTGCGGAAAACAACAAAAACTCAAAAGACCTTGAAGATTACTGAAGGTGACGCCGTCACACTTTACTAAGTGACGCCGTCAGGAACAAGTGAAGTCCAGAAGTGGAAAAAAGACTCGTGACGATTCAGAGAGTTCGTAGTGAAAATTGTGACGCCGTCAACCAAGGCCGTCAGATCTGGAACCAGCAATTATGACCACGTTAATCAAGGCCGTCAGGAAACCCTAATCGCCGAGCTGACGACGTCACGTATTGGGCTGACGCCGTCAGCCCGCGTTTTCTATATATATAGAACGTTTTTTCTTATTTTAAAAAGGAATTTTGGAGTGGAGAACTTTAGGGTTAAACCCTAGTACGTGTATTACAGACCTTAGAGGGTATCCTAACCCCTCTAACTTGCATGTTTAATCCAAGATAAGTCTTTATTCATACAATATGTCTATGTGTTGTGTGATATATGCTTGTGCTTGTCTTTCTTTCAACATGCTAGGCTAATTTACTTTGTGTTTGCTTAGATCTAATGAAACCTAACTATTGATTATCATGTGATGTGTATGTTGTGATTGTGTTTGGGTGAATGTTTCATCTACGTTAGACTAGAGAAAACTGGCTAATCTCCTATACGGTAACAAGCTTGAACGTCTTTAGAAACGTGAATCGTATGTGCGTTATCGATTTTAAGGTAGTATTTCATGCATAGGTTGCTATCGGTGAGCTCATGATAGGATGCTTGACGTATCGTCATAGAGTGAGGTAGGAACTTATAGAGTTAGGGAATTGAACGCACTCCCTACGACTTGTTAGGAATACACCCGTCATCCACGCAAACTCAACATACTAATTACATGGTAAAAGATAGTTAGGGAGTAATGAAATCTAAGTAAACACTATTCTCCACCACTGATTTTCTCTAAAACAAAAAAATACAAAAATATAAGTAGCTTAGAAGTAGATAACTTGGGTTAGTTGACTAGCAACTAATTCCGCCCTATCCTCCAAAACCAGAGATTTTACTGCTTTCATAAAATATAAAAATACAAAAAGAATCTTCCTCCACCCTTAGACCTAGATTAGAGTAGCCTTTAGCCTAACGAACACTATTCCCTGCGAGAGAACGATCAATCCCCCGGTACTTGCCACTACACTATACTACATCGGTCAGGTACACTGCCTGGTGGGGATTGCAAGCTTCTCGAGATCCCTAGAGAGGTAAAACGTAGTGCGTGTTGCAATCCACGCGCATCAGTGAACTTACGTTCTTTTTGGGACTACAAGTTCATCAGTCTCCCCGTGGTATTTTCCTAAATCAGTCCAAATACGCTCTTGAGATAATTAAGAAACATGGAATGACCAGTTGTGATACATACAATACACCTATGTCCAATTCAACTAAGTTAGACGCGGATCCAAATGGGAAACTAGTTGACCCCACAAAATACCGAAGTATCATTGGGTCACTGATGTACCTTACCGCTAGTAGACCTGATATTGTATTTGCTGTATTTATGTGCTCTCGCTATCAGTCCAGTCCAACTGAACGTCACCTCAATGAGGCTAAGAGAATCCTTCGATACGTAAAGGGAACCATTAACTTGGGGATCTGGTATCCGAAGGATTCTGGTTTTGAACTAATAGCTTTTTCAGACGCTGATCATGCAGGGTGTATGGATACACGCAAAAGTACTTCTGGTGGTTTGCAGTTTCTTGGAGATAAACTCGTTTCTTGGCA
>LBNU01015178.1:59387-74656 GCA_014162995.1 Artemisia annua | reverse complement strand
CTTGTCACCTTTGCATGGTTGTGTTTGGTTCGAATAGCACACGAATAAGCTAGGGCTTGCAAAACAAGTCGTGGCTTATTTGGGTTTTTCACTAGCATATTTAATCTTTTAAACTTGTTTTTCATTAAAACCTTTATTAGTTTATGTTTAGATTTTAGTTTTATATTTAGCTTTATTAATTTTATATATTCTAGGACTTGTAACTAGTTTCGGCTTATTTAGAGCTTATTTTAGCTTATTTAGCTTTCAAACTTGTTTTACATTTAGTTTTCATTAGTTTCTCAATCTTTTTAATATCTTTTCACGTTAGAATTTGTTCCAGTATCATTTTCATAGTTTGCGAGTATACTTGTTTAGGGATTAGCGAGTAAGACATTTTGGTTTTATATTTTGCGAGTATGGGTTTCAATCCCTTGCGAGTATGGTTTTAAACTTGTGTCTTGCGAGTATGTTTAAGAAAATTGCGAGTATCATTTTGTGGTGTTCATAGCGAGTATGCTATCTATCCTTTGCGAGTATCACTTGGCAAAGATAATTTTTGCGAGTATGAGTTTAAGGTATTTGCGAGTATGAGTTTAAGGTCTTGGCGAGTATCATATTTTTGTTTGTGTCTTGCGAGTATGTTCCTTCTTTGTCATTGCGAGTATGGTCTTTTCCTTTAAGTCTTTTGCGAGTATGACTTGTGTTCAATAGAATAGCGAGTATGGGTCTTGTGGATTGCGAGTATGTTCCTTTCCTGGTCTAGCGAGTATGAACACAAAACAATAGCGAGTATCATTTCAATAGTTTGCGAATTTGGAGTCCAAGTTTTCTTCTGTTGAGTCAAGTCTAGTCTTCTTATTCTTCATTGCTTATTTCTTTCATAGGTCGAGTTAGACTTTTATTCTCTCCATCGTTTTATCGAGTGGAGTTTTGTTTGGTTAATTCCTAAACGAAACTCTGCCGAAATTTCTTTTAATCTCTTTAACTTAGCTTATTTTTCTTTTCACTAGTTTTATTCTCTTTTTAATTGTTTTCTTTATTTTTCTTTTATTAATTAAATTTAAAAACCAAAAACATTTTACATTTCTTATTTTATTTTCATTTCTTTTATTTTGCTTAAACTTTCTTTCTATCTTTTATTTCTTTTAACGTTTATGTTTTCTTTTCTCGTTCATTTTAACTTTTCTTTAATTACGTTTTACTTTTATTAAGTTTTAAATAACGTCTAGTAGCGTAAACAAAACCCAAAACATATCTTTTAACCCATTCACATCACATAACTCACGGTTTTGAACGACTAAGATCCATTCAACCCTCGTTGGGACTACGACCCGTGGTTTACAAGCTTCACCGCTTAGAATTCCGCGATCAATTTTTAAGTTACAAGCCCTAATCTAGCGAGTATGATTTTAATAGTTTAGGGTTTTGCGAGTTTTGTTAAATGATAGCGAGTATGGTCTAGGGTTTAGCGAGTATGAGTGAGTCCATTTGCGAGTATGAGTTGCTGGTTGCGAGTATGGCCTAGTTTGGAGTCTTAGCGAGTATGAACAACCAATTAGCGAGTATGAGATTAATTTCTCTAGCGAGTATGGGAGTTTAGATGGTTCTGCGAGTATGGATTTCATCCTAGCGAGTATCACATCTCAAGAATTAGCGAGTATGGTCTTTTCCTCCTAGTTAGCGAGTATGGTTTCAAGTATTTTAGTGAGTTTGGTCTTTTTCATTTCTTTTCTAGTGTCGTTTCTTTTTACATGCCGAGTTAGGCACGCTTTCACCTCATCGTTTATCGAGTGAGGTTTTGTTCTTATTAAATCTAAACGTTATGCTGTCGAATTTTCTTAAAATCTTTTTAGTGTCATTTTCTTATTTAAGTCTCGTGTCTTTTCAATTTATTCTTAAACTTTTATTACTTTTAATGTTTACAAGTCTTTTAATTACTTTATCGCTTTACGTTCTTTAAACATGAGTCGTGAGTAGTTTTTAATCGTGTTTGCTTAGTAGCCCGGGTTAGTGAGTTAAGTAAGAGCGTTAAACGTTTGTGATAAATAATCGAAAGATTATTTAGACTTGTGATTTAATTATTCAAAGACAAAACCTTTGAACGATTAATTCATTTGTTTAGAGTTGTTATCTTTTCAAAAGATTAATCAAAAACTAATCTCGAGAAAGGAAAATAACTCGTCACAAACTTTTACCTCAAGCTTAATAAACTTATTCGAGTCGCTTTGCAAACACATTGTCTTTTAAATTCATTTACCGTTTTGATTACTTATCGCTTTTAGTTACCGCTTTCTTTAATCGCTTTATTACATGCAGCTTTACTTGTTTTCTTATTTCATGTCACTTTACCGCTTTTCATTTACTTAAACTGTATTTTAATTTGTCATTGTAGTATAAACAAAACCAAATCTTCTTTAAAACCTTATTCATCTCACATAGCTCACGGTCTTGAGTGACGGGATCAGTTCAACCNGCACTTTAGTTACCGCTTTCTTTAATCGCTTTATTACATGCAGCTTTACTTGTTTTCTTATTTCATGTCACTTTACCGCTTTTCATTTACTTAAACTGTATTTTAATTTGTCATTGTAGTATAAACAAAACCAAATCTTCTTTAAAACCTTATTCATCTCACATAGCTCACGGTCTTGAGTGACGAGATCAGTTCAACCCTCGTTGGGACAACGATCCGTGGTTAAAAGCTTCACTGCTTATTCTGCCGCGATCAAGGACGGTATTGGTTATCTCCTTGATTAGAACTATCGGCTATTGCATTAACCTCGAATGGATTGCCTTCGGTGGCAGTACAATTATAATAGGCGTGTGGACCGCCACAAGTCACACAAACTTCAACTTTCTTAACCTCGGCAGGTTGAGAAGCTTGTGGAGAAGAAACTTTCTTGTTTTGGGTGAGTACTAAGGCATGGATGGCTTCCGTGAGCTTGTCAAGCCTAGCATCGGTGCTAGATTGAGCCACGGGTAATGAAGTAGAAGGACTAGCATTTGCGTGGGAAACAATTGGTTTGCTTCGTCGAATGCGTACCTTAGACTTATTTTCAATGATAGCCAAAGCATCCCTAGTGGTTCGATTCAAGAAATTACCTCCCGCGGAGGCATTTAGAGAGTCTTGATCGATTTGGCTCACTCCATTATAGAAGGAATCGAGTTGCATTAACTCAGAAAAACCATGATGAGGACATTTACGAAGCATGTCCTTGAATCGATCCCACGCCTCATTGAATGATTCATCGAATTTTTGCGTGAATTTCATGATCTCATTCTTGAGGGCGGTGGTTTTGGAAGGAGGGAAAAACTCGTTCACAAACTTCTTGACTAAATCTTCCCATGTTTCGATCGATCGAGGGGGTTGTTTGTCAAGCCAATTTTTGGCGGTCCCATCGAGAGAAAACGGGAAGAGAAGAAGTTTGATTGCCTCTTCAGGGACGTTTTTGCATTTGATGGTGGAAGTGATTTTGTTGAACCATCGAATGTGATCTTGAGGGTCGTCCCTTTCAAAACCATAGAATTGCCGGGATGTGACTAGGTTTATCAACCCGGTCTTGAGTTCAAAGTTGTCAGCCACGATGGCTGGAACAACGATAGCATCTCCATAACCCTCGATGGGTGCTTGGAGAAGCTCATTCATAGTGGGCTCGGCCGCCATGATGGGAGGAATAGTGCGAATCTCGGGTTCGACTATTGGATGGGCACGTCGACGATTACGCCTTCTCGGAATGTTGTTTAGCGATTGTAAAGGACTTGAAGACGTAGACGAATGAGTGCGCATGCACCACAAAAAACACAAATCAAAACAAGACCAACTTGAAAGACAGGGGAACTTAAACCAATAATCAAGAACGTAAGGTTAACTCTTAGAGACAAACGCACGAAGGAGCGGGAGAGAAGAATGGATCTCTCGCTAGGGCGAAGTTCGTCGGATCGCCCTATACCGTTTCGACTCCTCTTAAAGTTTGCTTATCGTTTAAAAGTTTTCCAAAACGCAAGTGATACAAAGGAAAGTTTTGATCTTAAGTTTGGGAACTTATTAATGTTCACACCCCCAGTTGGGAAGTGTTCTGCCTTGGTTTTCGGCGGTAGATTTTGTTGTTGTATTTATTAAACAAAGAAAACGGGAAAATCTTTTTGTGTTTTTTTATCTTTTATAGATATAATACATATACTAGAAACAAAATAAAATATTTTTGGTTTTTTATAAGTTTTTGAAAGCGATAACTTCTTGCGAAGGTTCTACAAGACTAATCGTTAAAACCATTTACGAGACTTTCGCACACAGCCTCCCCGGCAGCGGCGCCATTTGATTCGTTGTGTTTTTGTGTGTGCAAAAACAATTTATCAAAAATACCAACAAAGTGAGGTCAATGTTATCGTGAGGACAACAAGACGTGGAGAAATACAAGTAAACCTTTTAGGAAAAAGATTACCTCGTAAACTCGTGCAATGTGATATTTTTAAGACCGGGAAGTGATTTCCCGGGTCGTGTCCCAACGAGGTGTGAATGGAAAGCTATGTGAAAAGATCGAGATTAAAATGCTTGTATGTTTGGTTGTGAAAGATTGTTTGGTTTTGTCGTACTTTAAATGAACGGAAATCGAAAATTTAACTAACGTAAATGAAAATAAAACAACCTAAAGGGAACAAAAGGCAAATGGAAAACTAGGGAAGTCCTAAAATACTACGGGAATCAAAAATAGGTATCGGGAATCCTAAATTACAAGTTAACAAATAAACGTGACGTTTATTTAAGATAAACGTCAACGTACAAATAAAAACACGAAATTATTGCTACGCAAATCCTACGGGCCTACAAATAATTTCCTCACGCACTAAAAGACAAAAGAAAATTTTAGAAAAAAGAAAATTAATTATTCGATAAAAATCCTATTTATTATGAATTAAAAACCTAGTTAACACTAATTAAATCAAAATTAATAGCTAAACTAATTAAATAAATCTAGGCTTTTTCTGGAAAATCAAATAAGTGAAAACAGACTTAAAAAAAATTAGAACTTTGAAATAAGCACTTTCAATAAGCTGGAAAAGCAGTTTACAAATCAATTAAGCAAAACAGACTAAAACCTATATAAAAGAAATGATGAAGTAACATCCAACGGAACTGGTGCCCCAGAGCAGTTGGAAGGGGGTGTGTTGGTTGTGTCTTGTATGTGCTTGAGGTCCTAGGTTCGAACCCCACTTTTTGCACAAAATTTATTTTTTTTTTTTTCTCTTTTCTTGTTATCTGCTTTCTTTTAGTCCAACACAAACGCAAACACAGACTCACAATCTTTCTTGAAAACAGATTTCAACAACAAATTTCATTTCCATCTCCAAAACTTTGACAGATTATGACTTTTTGTTCAAAACCTTTTTACTTGCAAATTCACACAACACCAATAAGCTAATAAGCTCGCAAAAGCTTACACAAACAAATTAATAACAACAAGAATTAACAACAACAACAACAACAACATAAACAGGAACAACAACAAGAAAATCAATGAATTAGTAACAACAATGAACAACAACAAGAATGGTAGCAGCAGACAACAAGGAAGCCAATAATCTCAAACAAGCTATAAGCTCACAAGTGCTTATACAAAAAAATAAGCAACAATAATACCAACTAGAAACAATAACAAGATCAACACACAGAAGAGATCAACCATGCTCAGCAAATCAAGACCAAGAATAACAAAAGTACACAGCAGCAACAGTAGCAAAATAAGCCAAAAGAAGGCTTTGAAATAAGCAGTAAATAAGCACTACATGAAAAACTAAAAGCTATATCCTAGATACTACCTAGAAGGCTACTCAGAACAACAAGGAACAAACAAATTAGACCAGAATTGAGCACTCCATGCTCAATTCCATTCTTTCAAAAATCTGGGTGCAGGGGATATGAATGAGCAAACAGCCACCTTTGGACTCAATTTCAAAAGACTAAATGGATTCCAAACCCCAATATTATTTTTGATCTTGAAAGATAAGCAACCAAGGTTTGCAAAACAACAATTTTTATAGATTTTTAACAAAGATTGAACCCTACAAGTTATCAAGAAATCTGTCCCATTTTAACCATCATGAAAACTTTGACTTTACTAATTTCTTGAAAGTTGACTAAGCTGAGTTTTAATTGGTCCAATCTCACTGAAAATGATGTTTATAGCTAAATGAAGACTAGATTAACTAAGCTTATCTACTTTTATGGCTGTTTTGAGGATTTGGCTTCAAAAAAAATCTTAACAGATGTGGACTTATGAAGCTTTAAGGACATAATTGACTTTTTACTAATGAGATACAAGTTTTATGCTTTCTTTACTCTAATATGACCTGAGGTAACTTATCTAAACTGCCTTGAGCTAATATATCAGTTCTGAACACAAGTTTATAGGCTATACCAAACACCCCTTCAGAGACTGATTAGGACAATTTAAGAGGCAAGTGAGCAATTCAAGCAAGGAAACCAGTAAATTAACCTATACTAACATAAAATAAGATGCATGAACAAAATTAAACGACAAACAACTACCTAAGCTACTGATTCCAGATTATGCTTAAAAGAAATATAGAAAAATTCTTACAAGTTTCTTCCATAGCTTATGACTATGAATGAACCAGAACCTTAAACCACAATCCTATGCTCCCATGAGCTCTAAACCATTCCATTCCAGCATCTTTCTTCTTCTCCAACCTTGATCCACCATTTTTTATTTTTCTTTGTATATATTTTTTTCTGTTTTCTTTTCTTTTCTGAATTTTTTTCTTTTCTTTTGGCTCAAATAAGTTTAACAATACTCAAAGAGGTTTCTGAGATTAACTAGATAACATTTAAAATAAATAACAACTAACTTGGAAATTTAAATGGAAATTCAAACTTTCAATAACTTCAATAAAACTTTAATTAAACTGGATAATTTGAAACTACAAAGGTAAATTAAGTTGAAAACAGAAAATTACAAAGGAAAGGATGCCTCAAAGGGCTTACAATCACTTCCTATTTATACTAAGTGAAGAGGTAGGTAGGAGAACACCACTTGTGCTTCTTTGCTGAGATGAAACATCATAAACTTTATCCTTGTGCTTTCCCGAAGCAATCCCAACCATTGGATTGAGTTTTGAGTCATCCTAGCCCTTAAATCCATTTTGGCGGGAAAATGTTTTGTGGCTGAATTGGATTGCCAGGGTGGAATGGGTGGTAGGTACGGGTTTGTGAGATGGTGGGAAGTTATAGTGGGATGGGGGAATGTGAAGGGGAGCTTTTGAGGTGAGGGGATGGAGTGTTGCAGAGGTGGAGATGGTGGTGGTGTGTTATCCAGTATGTAAACGGGGGAGAGGGAAGGGGATTTGTGTGGTAAATTTTGACTTTTTGACCCCGTGGTTTATAAAACGTGGGTCTGGTGGTTTGGAGTTGGGCTGAGGAATGTTATTTGGGCCAAGGATTTTATTAGGTAATGGGTATTGGGTTTAATTGGGTTGGATGGGTTTAGGTGTAGGATTAGTTTAATTTTGGGTTGTAGGTTTAGGTTTAAAGGAATGATTTGGTTTAGTAGTTTAAGCCCAAGGGTTAATCTTGTAAAATCTGATTTTTCAGGGACTTCAACTGCCAATTCTCCAAACTATCACCAAGGGCCATTTTTGCCAAGTCTTGAATTCCCAAGCTCATTTTAAGTATTTTTCTTTAAAGTATACTTCCCGGGGACCATATTTGCCAGATTCCAAACTGTAGGGACCAAACATGTACATTCTCCAAACATTTCATCCAGGGATTAATGTTGACAACTTGTGAGTTCCCAAGGACTAATGTTGCATTTTCTATCCAAAATATTCCACCAGGGGCCATTTCTGCCATTTCTGAAAGTTCAGGGACCAATTCTGCTAACTGTGAAACTTCAGGGACTAAACTTGTAAACTTTTGAAAGCTTTTCACCCAAAGATCATTTTTGATAATTTTTGACTTTTAAGGACTTGGTTTGACTTTTCTCTCAAAATAAATGCTGAGGGACTAATTTTGTCAGTTTTGAAAGTTGGGGGACTAAAACTACCAATTATGCAAACTTTGGTTGATTTTCATCTGTTTTTAATCATTTTGCATCCAAAACATATAAAACACGATCCTTGGGATATTTTCTGTATTTTGATGTATATTTGAGTGTTTTCAGATGTTTTTATAGTTTATATTGACCAAAAATGATGAGTATTTGCATACTCATCAATCCCCCACACTAAACTATTGCTAGTCCCTAGCAATATTTTATAAAACTTAATGGATTTGAAGTCTCTTTACCAAAAGCCATTACTTCCGGAGTAGCCAAATGTTTTAGTTCAAGTAAGAATTATGGTACACTGATAACCATATGATTTTGAGCAAACCACAAGCTTTAAACGGATTTGATTTGTCTTTACCAAAAGCCGTTTGCTTTTGGACTAGCCAACTCTTGATGTACATAGTCAACATCTTGGTGAGTTGATTACCAATTATGGTATTCCAACTGCCTTTACCACAAGCCATAATCTTGTGGGCTAGTCAACTCTTTACCGAAGATATGGTGAGTCGAATACCATACAATTTTGGCAAATTGCAAGCCGTCAACGGATTTGAGATATCTTTACCTAGAGCCGTTTGCTCCAGGATTAGGCAATCCTTATGTAAGTTATACATGGTGGACTGATTACCATTTATTTCACTAGTGCAAAGCACTTTCCAAAAAATTTTTTTGCCAAAATGGGGGAATATGGCTCAAAAAGGTACAAATTTGATCAAATTTGCCAAAATTCCCTCCCCCACACTTAGAAATGAATATTGCCCTCAATATTTAAAGTCCCGACTATTATGCCGATACTTAAAACGTAAAAACTTAGATTTGGGCAAGTGTGGGAATATCATAATTAAAAGAAATGAGCTAAATAGCTAAAGCTTCTTAAATAGAAGCTATCACTTCCTTTAAAAATGATGATGATTTTTTTTTGAAAAGTAGGGGAAACTCCCCCACACTTATGTTAGAAAATAGGAGGAAATCAGAATCACGGGTGAAAACCCATGCAATGCTATTGTTTTTGTTCACCGAGTCGCTAGCTTGACTCGATCCCCGCATTCATTGGTTCATGGGGACGGTTTGGAGATCCGGGACAACCATGGATGGTATGTCCCCTCCGAAGTAGTGCTTCAGTCTATGACCATTAATTTTGAAGTTTAGCCCGTCGGTTTGAGATAACTCGACAGTGCCATATGGAAAAACTTGAGCAACGGTATATGGTCCAGTCCATCGGGTTTTAAGCTTTCCCGAGAAGATCTTCAATCTAGAGTTGAAAAGAAGGACTCGATCACCAACGTTGAAAACGCGGTTCTTGATTTTGGAGTCATGGATCTTCTTTGTTTTCTCTTTGTAGATCAAAGAGTTTTCGTAAGCTTGATCACGGAGTTCATTTAATTCAATGAGTTGAACTTTCCTATGATCACCCGCGGACTTAAGATCGAAGTTGGCATGCTTAAGGGCCCAATAAGCTTTGTGCTCGAGCTCGATCGGTAGATGACATGCTTTTCCATATACGAGCTTGTATGGAGTACACCCGATGGGTGTTTTGTAAGCCGTGCGAAAAGCCCATAAAGCTCATCTAACTTATCCGACCAAGAGGCACGATTCTCGCCTACGGTACTTTCAAGAATTCGTTTTAAACCTCGGTTTGAAACCTCCACTTGCTCACTAGTTTGTGGGTGATATGCGGTAGCAAGACGGTGAGTGACACCGTACTTAAGCATGACCTTTGCAAATTTGTCATTGCAAAAGTGAGTACCGTGATCACTAATGATGGCGCAGGGAGTTCCAAACCTAGCGAAGAGAGACTTTAAAAACTTCACAACTACTCGGGCATCATTTGTTGGGAGAGCTTTAGCTTCGACCCATTTCGACAAATAATCGACGGCCACGAGTATGTACTTGTTCCCTCGTGAAGACGGGAACGACCCCATAAAATCAATGCCCCAAACATCAAAGATTTCACAAACTTGGATGACATTTTGTGGCATTTCATCCCGTTGTGTAATTTTTCCTTGACGTTGACAAGAGTCGCAAGATTTGACTAAGTCATGGGCGTCTTTGTAAATTGTGGGCCAATAGAAGCCGGAGTCAAATACTTTCCGAGCGGTGTAGTTCGGGCCATGATGTCCCCCGGTGGGTCCAATTTTTTAGGGACTTCAACTGCCAATTCTCCAAACTATCACCAAGGGCCATTTCTGCCAAGTCTTGAATTCCAAGGTCATTTTGAGTATTTTTCTTCAAAGTATACTTCCCGAGGACCATATTTGCCAGATTCCAAACTGCAGGGACCAAACATGTACATTCTCCAAACATTTCATCCAAGGATTAATTTTGACAACTTGTGAGTTCCCAAGGACTAATGTTGCATTTTCCATCCAAAATATTCCACCAGAGGCCATTTCTGCCATTTCTGAAAGTTCAGGGACCAATTCTGCTAACTGTGAAACTTCAGGGACTAAACTTGTAAACTTTTGAAAGCTTTTCACCCAAAGATCATTTTTGATAATTTTTGACTTTTAAGGACTTGGTTTGACTTTTCTATCAAAATAAATGCTGAGGGACTAATTTTGTCAAGTTTTGAAAGTTAGGGGACTGAAACTGCCAATTATGCAAACTTTGGTTGATTTTCATCTGTTTTTAATCATTTTGCATCCAAAACATATAAAACACGATCTTTGGGATATTTTCTGTATTTTGATGTATATTTGAGTGTTTTCAGATGTTTTTGCAGTTTATATTGACCAAAAATGATGAGTATTTGCATACTCATCAATAAACATTCATCCAAACAAAGTAATAACACACCAATCAACCAATAATTAATAGTTAGGTTTCATTAGATCTAAGCAAACACAAGAAAAATCTAGACTAGCATGTTAATTGAAAGACAAGCATAAGATATAACTAACCAACACATAGACATATTGATTAATTTAAGTGAGGACTTATCTTTAATTGAACATGAAGGATTCAAGGGTGAAAAACCCTTGAAAACACAACCAAATTCGTCTTTAGGGTTTTTCCCAAACTTGTACCAAAAGTTCCACACTAATGAATGAAAAATAGAAAAGTATATATAGATTTTACATTCTGACGGCGTCAGGTTATGGGTTCTGACGCCGTCAGATCGCCGTCATTATGGTTCTCGGATGGCCTAGATTTTCTTCTGACGCCGTCACTTGTAAATGTGCTCTGGGCCGTCACTCTTTAGCATTACACATGACGGCCTATTTTCTGTAACACCTGACGACATCTTGTTTTCTTCATAGGGCGTCTAGTGTAATCTGATTTTACTCCTTTGTCAATGTTGGCTGACGGCGTCACCTTGTGACTCTGACGCCGTCAGGTAGGTTTTCCAGCTTCTTTTGAGACTTTGTCGTTTTCTTCACTTTTATGCTCCAAAAATGTCCAAATTAGCATGTTTTCCAGAATTCCTCTCAAAAGTACCTAAAACGACAAAAGGAACGATTTAGGGCAATATTTGATCACATTTACTCGAATGAGGGCTTAAATGACCCCTTAATACGGGTACACTTTTCGTCTCCTCAGTCGACGTATAGTCGAATGTAGTTATTGAAATTGGACGATGTGGATATGTATTATGACTTGTGCGAGGTCGGGGTCGTCTTGACTTACTAGTCAACGGTCGACTTCGACAAACGCCGTGACACTGGACTTAGTTGTAAGCCAGGACGTGATTACTCGAACTTGTGACTCGAACATATATAATAACTCGTTGAATATTTAATAAAAGTAAATCGCTAACTAACTTATTTATCTATATATATATATATATATATATATATATATATATATATATATATATATATATATATATATATATAAGTATATAATAAATAAGTGCTACGATAACTAATAAAGCCGACAATAAATGTTAACTATTAAATTAGAATAATATTTATCGGGACTCTATTAGAATTAGAAATATAACGACTTTTGAGATCGAATGAGATGTCTATTTATAAAACATCTAAAAGTTTTGAAAACCAAATAATAAAAGTAACGAGTTATTAAATGTTCGAGGGCACGGAAACTAAGATTGTTAATGCCAGTCATTGTGAATTAATTGCTAGTCACGGATAATGGACGTTAATACATCCGACTTAGTTAACTAACGAACTTATTTAGTTGACGAACCAAATAAGATCTTGTTAGGTACCTCGGAAAGATTTATTAGCGAATAACTTATCCTACAATGCCTTAGGTCGTGGAAAAGTTTTAAAGGAGTATGTACGATGAATAATTGTTAAGTTATCGAGTTGACGAACTTGATAAGTTTTGAAAATCTATTTGGGATGACTTATTTACTAAGAAACTTAACACGTAGATCGAGTGCTTGGTTAGTTGAGTTCTTTCAGGTGTGTGTTCACTTGAGTTGTGTTGAGTCGACACTACACGCACGGATACCAAACGATAAAACGGATACGAAATGAGTTTTTGAAATAGAAATGGAATACGTTCGGGTTTGGGAATTATTTNTTTGAAAATCTATTTGGGATGACTTATTTACTAAGAAACTTAACACGTAGATCGAGTGCTTGGTTAGTTGAGTTCTTTCAGGTGTGTGTTCACTTGAGTTGTGTTGAGTCGACACTACACGCACGGATACCAAACGATAAAACGGATACGAAATGAGTTTTTGAAATAGAAATGGAATACGTTCGGGTTTGGGAATTATTTATTCGTTATGGATTGTACTGAGGCGTATGTATATTATTAGGTAGTGCCCAGTCAGTAGTCGCCGTTACCAGATAGTCGTTATTTCGTTGCTTCTGTTGATTCTTTTGCTATTTGGTGGACTTGAGGTGAGTATATAGCCCCACTTTTACTACTATTTTACCGTTTTGAACATTGGGGTGAGAAACATGCAAAACTGTTTTATGTGGACCTTTTTACTATGTTTTTGGTTAAAACTTGCTATGTTATTACCTGGCTAAGTGTGTGTTGAGCATGTCACATCCTTGCGAATGTAGAGCATGTCGCATCCTTGCGAATGCATATTGTATTGATTGGGCGAGCGTTTGAGTAGCATGTTGCCATTGGACAAGCCTCATTCTAGCATGTCGCCATTGGGCGAGCCTCATTCTAGCATGTCGCCAGTATATTTGATTATGTGATTTGGCTATAGTGTGCACCTATAGGGGTTTGTATGTGGTATGACGCGTGACTTAGTCCCAGGTTAGCAAGTGATTTATATGATGGTCCACTGTATTTTCTTGTGTCCAAACCTATAAACTCACTAGCATTCACTGACGTAAGCATGTTTTCTCAGGTGATTAATTTGATGGTTCTGGATTGGTATTCGGGAAGGCTTGGCAACTTGAGGCATGGTTAAAGGATCGAAGTAAACTCTAATAATAAATATGGACCTATCTTTAAATTTCGTATTGGGCCGTACTTTGGATTTTGGATTAATGTAACCCTCCTAAATTTGATATTTATCGGTTAATGCTTATAAAATTGTTTATTTTGTTCTATATGCTTGTGAATGTATACCAATCCTAGTAGCAGCCCAAAAACTTGATAAGTCTTTCGCTGTACCGAATTTTGGGGGCGTTACAAGTTAGATAGTTGTGAATATAAGTAAGTAGATTAGATTAGTGAGATATTTGGTAGAGTTGTGCCGTAGAAGTAGTGGTGTGAAGAACTAGAGCTAAAGTTGTGAAGAAGTAAAGGCGTGTAGAGTAGTGGTTAGTAGTGAAGTAGTAGAGGTGTGTAGAAGTAGTGGTGAGTAGTGGTTAGTAGTGAAGAAGTAGTTTATTGTACTGAAGTAGTTGTGGTGTAAAGTAGTTGGGTTATTTAGTAGTTGTGGTGTGAAGTAGTAGAATTGTAAAGTAGTGAAGAAGAAGAAGTAGTGAAGTGCTGTGAAGAAGTCGTGAACTAGTGAAGAAGTAGAAGTTGTGAAGTGCTGCGAAGAAGTTGTAACCTAGTAGAAGTTGTGAAGCGTTGTGAAGAAGTCGTGATAAGTCGTGAAAAGTTATTTTGTTATTGAAGTAGTGAGATTGGTTCTAGCTACGATCAGAACTCGGCATTTAGCTTTGTGTCGTTAAATTGGTGTAAGCGAAAGTGTGTAAGGTTTTCTCCACCATAAGGGAGTTTGTTGACATAGAGATGAAAACTCTCGAGTTTCGTGCTTGGGGAGTGGAGTAGGGCGAAGAGGTGCTTCGTGGCCGAACCACTATAAATCCTCCGTGTCTTGGTTTGATCTTTCCATCCCTTACTCATTGTTTAGTATTTCACTTGCATTATCGTTACTTAGATATAATTAGTTATAGTGTGCTGGACTTGAATTCACATAGTATTGAATCAAAGTTTTTAAAAGAAAATAAATTTTTATAGTACATTGAAAAAGACGTAAAACTATTTAACCCCCCCCCCCCCTTTCTAGTTTTCCACATAAGATATGATAATTGCTTACTTTTGTTAAATACGGTAAATAATGGAGCAATTAATGAAGTTAAAGAAAAGAATGTGATTTGGAGCTAAAACAAAGAAATCAAGCTAAGTCCACATTACAGAGACCCAATACGCCATATTCATCACCAAGGATACGGCGTATCCATTAAAAACTTCATCAAATCCAAAAGAACGTTAAGGCATCAATACGGCGTATCAAGAATGTCCTATACGCCATATCCAAAGGCAGTTCATACAGAATCTAGAATATTTTAATTGTGGGGCCTACGCAATATTTCCAAATACGCCATATTGAAGGAGCTTGATACGCCGTATCGACCGAATTTTCAGAGACTATATAAAGAAACCCTATTTTACGAATTCTATACAACTTTATATCACAAGGCTAGGTTCCCAGATGACTTTTGAAGGAAAGAAGGTTTTGCAATCTCAATCATTGATTAGGAGAACTTTTTGTAATGTAGTTTCATCGTATAATCATTCGGTTAGCGTATCATATTAATAATGTTTCATACTCTATACTCTTTGGTTAGGGCTATGATGTGCGTTTTTGCTAGTGCAAGTTTTAAATTTATAAAAGTGAATTACCAAATCTAGAAACAACACATACGAGCAAGTGTACTCGTCCGTTATAGCAAGATATGATGGTAAGTCGGGATCGTTCGCAGGGATTTGTGAGTGAATCAAATATTAGTCTAAAGTACTTACTAAACGGTGAGCAAATAAGTAATATAGCAATTCACAATAATTTAAAAAACTACACTGTTTTAGACTTAGTTTTCTACCTTAATGACA
>LBNU01015178.1:2028-52122 GCA_014162995.1 Artemisia annua | reverse complement strand
TCACAGGAAAAAGATACCATCGTTGCCGTAAAATATTTGTGGTCGTCGGAATCTTCTGTACATAGGAAATGCATGGTTTCTTTTGAAACTTTGTTGGTAGATTATGTTATAAAGCTCATGTGTATGTTTTATTTCAAAGTTTGTTAGTAAAGTTCATTGTAGAATTTTTTTTTTTTGTTAGTTCATATAGATTTTGTCATAAAAGTTTGTATAATAATTTTAATTATGAAGTTTACTTTACTTCGTAACGTGGAGGTCACGCCTCACGTCTTAGCGGCGCTTTGTCGCTGTCATGACGTGCCTTTTTGAACCATATTTTGTACTAATACTGTCACACACGAACTGACGCCATCAGAAAACAATATGACGCTATCAGGAAATCAATGCAACCATGATGTCAAAAAGAATTATTTGAAAAGGATTCCATAACGCTACAAATATAGTTTGCGGTAAATAAATTGTATGCCGTCAAAATGTATCGAAATTATGCTGTCAGACCCCGTGTTTTGAGGTTTTTTTAAGTTTTATTAGTAGATCTATGTAATTTAATGTTTCAAAGTTCTTCATATCGATATATGTATTTGAAAGTTTTGAAGGTTTTGTTTTCTATATTTCTTCGAAAATGAACCCCTTACGCTACAAATACAATTTTACGAGACAAGTGTTATTTTTACAAAACTAGCAGTAGTATTTTTATAAAGCTAGAAGTGATATTTTTACAAAGCTAGCAGTAGTATTTTTACAAAGCTAGAAGTGCTATTTTTACAAAGCTAGAAGTAGTATTTTTACAAAGCTAGAAGTGCTATTTTTACAAAGCTAGATGCCTAGAAGTAGTATTTTTACAAAGCTAGAAGTGCTATTTTTACAAAGCTAGCAGTAGTATTTTTACAAAGCTAGAAGTAGTATTTTTACAAAGCTAGAAGTGCTATTTTTACAAAGCTAGCAGTAGTATTTTTACAAAGCTAGAAGTGCTATTTTTACAAAGCTAGCACAGTAGTATTTTTACAAAGCTAGCACAGTAGTATTTTTACAAAGCTAGAAGTGCTATTTTTACAAAGCTAGCAGTTGTATTTTTACAAAGCTAGTAATACTAAAATAATAAGCTTGGCAGCATGAATAATACCCGAGCAGTAGAATGAAGTACCACAGCAGGATTACAAGTTTCTTAATTTTTTATGATCGTTTGCTAGGTGAATTAAATGACCAAAGATGGTCACTCAGAAAAGTTGCTCGATCACTCACCCATCACTCACTTCACTCACCCAACCAATCCCCTTATGCCACATCATTCACATCACTCACCCTTTTTTTTGTTGGCATCCGATCACTCACCCATCACTCACTTCCTTTATGCCTCCAACGGTCAAAAAGTACTTTGCAACGTTCGAAAAAAATTTCTTCCCGTGCGTGAAAGTTTCATGAGAGTGATCCATCCCGTGCATGATCAGGGTGCAGGCGACGGTGTTCCCGCACATGATCCATCCCTTGTGGTGCCTTCCCGTGACCACTTACAACCCCCTAAGCAAAATGCATTATCTCTTTGGTTTATTTAAACTTAAGTCACCATGTGATGGTTTTGAATATTTTAGTCACATGGTGTTGGTGCTGGTGCTGTAGGTTATATGAGAGACATTGTCAGATGTTTTTGAGAAAAGAGTCTTGACTTTTGACTATCTTGCATAAAAGTAAATAATGTACTTCGTAGCTTAAAGAGGTCATGTAATAACATTTTAGATGCCAAATTACTTTCTTTTGAACAAATACCAAATTACTTTAAATAAACCGTAACTGCATCCAAAATTTTCTAAGTTATGCAACTTCAGTCAAACACACTTTTCTTGAGACTTCAAAATTTCAAATAAAATAAAATATTCAAAAGTTTTCAGTTTTTTAAAAGTTCCATATTTCAAAAACGTGTACGTTTCATTCAAAAAAAATTATATTATTTATGCATTTATAGATTACAAAATTTATAATTAAAAATTATAAAATTCTAAAAATTCTCTAATTTAAAAAGAAAATCTAATCTATATAATTATACAATTAAACAACTTGAAACTTTTAAAATTGAAAACTTTCAAGATTCCAAATTTATTACCAAACTTCAAAAATATCAAAAAATTTACGGAAATTTACTACAGTGGCAATTTACACATTACAATAATTTACAAACTTACAATAATTTACACAACAATTCTAGGAACAAATGACAACAAAAATAATAAACTATAACAAAACTTACCATTAAAATTATTACGGAATACAAGATTTACACAGAAGTACTCACAAATAAATTTCAAACAATAAAGGTTATTAAACAAATATACAAATAAATTTACTCAACAATATTTACCAACCAATATAACAAACGAACCACACACTTGCGACGAATCTCGGTGGCTGTTGGGCGGATTTTGACGGCGGCTGTAGATCTACAAAAACAACTTTAGTCAATTAAACTTTCAAAGCTTGAGTAATACGATCAATATAAAAAATACATGGATCTAAGAAATAAAATAAATAAATAAATAAATAAATAAATAAATCAAACAACATAAGATCTATTAAACAAAACCTTCAAACTTTAAAATACATATATCGATATGAAGAACTTTGAAACATTAAATTACATAGATCTACTAATTAAACTTAAGAAAACCTTAAAAAAAAAAAAAGGGCAGCGGTTTGGGCGGTGGTGGCTGTGATTTGGGTGGTTACAGAGATGAGAGTAAAATGAGGGAGAAAAAGGATGTGATTTGGGTCGGTGAGAGAATTTATTTGTATTTGTGTACGAGGGAGAAAGAGGATGAGATGAAATGGAATGGGAGGGTGGGTATTTGTCTAATGTTTTTGTTGGTTCGGATTTTTTTAAAGTTCGGATGTTGGTTTCGTTATGTGTAAATTTAGGATCGGATCTTGCTACGGATGTTGAAGGTTAAAATGTAAGGGTAGGTATTTGGTTGGGGATATCCATGCTTTATAAAGGGGTAATAGATGCTTTATAAAGGGGTAATAGAAGTATAGATGTTAGTCGCATAAAAAGTATAATGGTACAAGTTGGATAAATGTTCCATATATCAAATCAAATAAAATTTGTACAATTTGCATAACAGGTACAAATACTATTCAAAACATCAAATCGAAAAAAAATTGTACAAGTTGCATGAAAATGTACACTTACACAAGTGTACTTGTGTCTTACAACCACTTTCTCAAGTGTACTTGGTACAAGGACAAGTGTCACCATGCGATTAGTTTGTACAAGTCGCTTACGTTGGATAATTCGCAAAGGGGCAAATGCACAACGTAGAAAAAGTTGG
This sequence comes from Artemisia annua, assembly GCA_014162995.1. Taxonomy (NCBI): domain Eukaryota; kingdom Viridiplantae; phylum Streptophyta; class Magnoliopsida; order Asterales; family Asteraceae; genus Artemisia; species Artemisia annua. The sequence continues at coordinate 48,802 of LBNU01015178.1, read as the reverse complement.
GGCTAGGCTTTGAGCAAGGGGATCTCATCGGGGCAAAAACAAAATTGCCCCTTTAAGAAATACCCTACAAGAAACCCGTTTTAATGTAGCTAAAATACAGAAAAACCAAATGAGACACCACCATAAAATAGCCTTTGCCCGTTTTAAGATCTATACTTTAGAAAAGATGATTGATGATGATGAGGAAAATCATCAATCAAACCTAGAAAACACAAACTCTTGGAATTAGGAAAATCTTAGAAACCCCTAAGTAATATAACTTAGATAATCTTAAAAGTTATGCCTTAGAATATTTAGTGCCTATAGGATATGTAAGATAGGAAATCAATAAAATAAGTTAGGTTTTAGAAACTACCTGGTGCCCCTCAATTAGGATAATTTAGATAAACTAGATTTAGGTATGCCTCTCCTCACCTTAGGTCTTCCCTAACCCTATAGTAACCCCTAGGAGTATATACTTACCCCATAAAATATGACAAGTTAGGTACTTGTTATAACCTACCCCGAACCCTTACCTTTAGGAATTTAGGATAAACCACCCCGATGCCTTAGATTCATAGAGTCTCAAAACTGTTTTAAACTCCTCTCATACTTCCTCCCTTCCTAAAACCCAATCCTTTCAAACACTTCCCCTATCAATGGTGAGAATATTTATTCTACACCATAGAGATCTAAATTCTTTCTCCTCCGATCTCTAAATCCTCACTACTTCCATAGCTTTCTTAAGCTATCTTTTCCCTAGTTAGAGAATCTACCCCTAACTATCCAATATGCAAATATATGATAGTCATATATGAGCATATTCCTATCCTTCCCTCTTTACTTCCTTTGATTACTATGAAGAAGGTTCAAATTCAGCAAACTTCATATGGGCCTCTGTTTGAGTTCGTTTTACGAAGAAGGTTGAAACTCAATAGCCTTCGTAAGAGCCCTTGTTTGGGTTTGAACTATGAAAAAGGAGCCTCTGTTTGGGTTCATTTTAAGAGGAAGGGTCGAATTCAACAACCTCTGTGGCAATCTTTGTGACCTTGGTTGTAGCCTCTGTTGCAGCCCTCACAATAGCCTGCAACCTCGGTTGCAGCCTTTGTAGCAGCCTGCAACCTCTATGGTAGCCTTTGTAACAGCCTGCAACATCTATGGTAGCTTTTGTAGCAGCCTACAACCTCTGTTGCAGCCCTCACAGTAGCCTATAGCCTCGGTGGCAGCCTTTATAGTAGCCTGCAACCTCTGTGGCAGCCTTTGTAGCAACCTGCAACCTTTGTGGTAGCTTTTGTAGCAGCCAGCAACCTCTGTTGCAGCCCTCACAGCAGCCTACAACCTCTATTAGAGCCTCCGTCATAGCCTCTGGCGTAACCTCTGCTTGGATTTGTTCGAAGGAGAAGGCTCGAAATCAATAGTCCTTCGTTCTGGTATTCATGGCAGCTTACGTTGAAACCTTGGTGAGGGTTCATTAAAAGAATTGAAACACATAATGGGACATTCAAGTAGGGGTTGGAACCTTCCTTCGCACAAAGCCTATCACAAGGTAGGCAACAAAGACCGTGCAACAATGACAGAGGATACCCTTTGTCAATCTGGTATGTTTTCTACCGAACAAATACGCTANGTTCATTTTAAGAGGAAGGGTCGAATTCAACAACCTCTGTGGCAATCTTTGTGACCTTGGTTGTAGCCTCTGTTGCAGCCCTCACAATAGCCTGCAACCTCGGTTGCAGCCTTTGTAGCAGCCTGCAACCTCTATGGTAGCCTTTGTAACAGCCTGCAACATCTATGGTAGCTTTTGTAGCAGCCTACAACCTCTGTTGCAGCCCTCACAGTAGCCTATAGCCTCGGTGGCAGCCTTTATAGTAGCCTGCAACCTCTGTGGCAGCCTTTGTAGCAACCTGCAACCTTTGTGGTAGCTTTTGTAGCAGCCAGCAACCTCTGTTGCAGCCCTCACAGCAGCCTACAACCTCTATTAGAGCCTCCGTCATAGCCTCTGGCGTAACCTCTGCTTGGATTTGTTCGAAGGAGAAGGCTCGAAATCAATAGTCCTTCGTTCTGGTATTCATGGCAGCTTACGTTGAAACCTTGGTGAGGGTTCATTAAAAGAATTGAAACACATAATGGGACATTCAAGTAGGGGTTGGAACCTTCCTTCGCACAAAGCCTATCACAAGGTAGGCAACAAAGACCGTGCAACAATGACAGAGGATACCCTTTGTCAATCTGGTATGTTTTCTACCGAACAAATACGCTATATTGCCACTGTTTCACTACAAAGCATATTATTTACGTATGAAACTTTTGATGTTTATTAAGAACACTATAAACCATCTTTAAGTGAAACTCTGCATATGACACAATGATCATGGTAGATTGTACAACATTGACAGAGGATAACTTATGTTCCTAGAACCTCTGTCAGAGCTTTCATGTTGCCTCTAGCATAAAACACAATCCATGCATATTAAATACATGATGTTTGTGAATAAGCCTTAGGATACATTCTACCAAGCCTTACCATGTCACCCGTGATGATAAGTCCGTTGTAGACAAGGCCTCTTTTGACAAGGCATTTGACACAAGCTCTGTTGAGATGACATAGACTCACACTCACGTATTAGATAGTAACAAACCTTCTCGTAGAATTTACATGCTATTATCATATATTTTGAGATGACGGAGCATCACATATGTTGACATAAGTCTCTGTCGATATGACTACGGAGCATCAAATATGCTTATATAAGCCTCTGTCGGCACAACTACAGAGCATAGCCTCTAATTCATAGGTGTCTCTTTCGACACGATCATAGAGTTTCGGCTCTGCTCACATAATAAATAAGTTTCTAAATTGACACACTTACTGAGCTTCGGCTCTGTTCACATAATACAGGTGTCTCTGTCGAAGACAATTACATAGCATAGCCTCTGTTCACCCATTCCATAAGTCTCTATCGAGATGACTGCGGAGCATAGCCTCTGCTCACATAATTCATGAGCATCTCTGATGAGACGATTCCATATGTGTCCATGTAGACATAATTACAGAGCCTCAACACTGCCAGCTTAATTACATAACCTCATTTCATCTACATATAAGACTTACCATGCTTAAGACATTTTATTTGTTTTCAATTTATGTATTGCACTCTTCTCATTCTGGGAAAGAAGCATTAATGGTAGGTGTCTTAGTATTCATTTCATCAAATGATGTAATCCTCCCTACCCAATTAATGATATAACATATTTCCCTCGAATCTCTTGTTTCGTTTTATACAACAAAGATTTATTCAGCCAAGTATTACAAGTTTCAATGTTCGAAGGATGATTCAAGACACATAAGTCTTGTATAATAACAACATCCATTACAATTCACATTAACTTTCCTAAGAGTCTTAGGGTATTCCAAGCCCTTTGCACCAAAAGTACAAAGACGGAGTGGGTCGCGACCCTCTGTCAGCAGTCAAATTATACGATTGCTAAAAATCTTGGTTCAAAGTACACACAATAAGGTTATCTATCTACTATAGCCTTAGGTTGTATATTAACGTTAATAAATAACGTTAGAGAAGAGAAGCATGATAACAAAAGCGGGACACCGTCCGTCATTAGTAGATTTAAATTATGTTATCATACGTAGCATAGGGCCGAAGCCCAAAAGACATAAACAAAAATTGTTCAAAGATGGGCCGAAGTCCAGAGAGCATAAAAGGTGAGGGAAATCACTCCCCACCTACGATACTTAAAATCCTAAACAAGGGATATTATGCATAAAGGCCATAGCCTAGCAAAAGAACGTAAGTAAATTGTCCAAGGACTACTACTTTGCTTAAATAAAGCCGTAAGCTTCGTATACATACAAAATATATGACCTTCGAGGTTTATATTACTTAATGATTAATCCTTGTTCGATTTTTTCATAAGCAAGTATTTGTTTTTAACTTTAAGTCGAAATCAATACATTCGAAGTGTACACATCACTTTCGACAGAAGAGCTTGATGATATACCCTCCGTTCAGTTTGAAGGTCTCCCCTTCATACTCACTTCGGATACTACATTCCGACACACTTGGCAAACCTCCTAAAATCTTTATTGGCGTAAAACTATTCATCTTTGATATAGTTACCAATTGGGAATTCGCCAATTGAAGGTCTAAGCCCTTCGGGGTATGGCCTCCGATGATATTAGAACGGGATACTACTAAGACCAAGTCAAACCCACGTTCATAACCCTATCAAGGTTTCCCCAATGAGATAGGGCTCCATCTAAGTTTGTTAATACACACGCTCCTTATATAACAAGGGGTTTCAGGACAACTTAAGTCTAATCTCACGTCTCCTACAAAGTCATAACATTAGACTGGGGGGGCTTAATGGGGTATCCACCACGAAATCCACCACGATGGAGTCAAATATGGGCTACTAAAAACAAGTATAGCTACTTTTATATTGGATTGGACAAAACAAAAGTAGTAGAAATGATAAGTCTTTTTTAAGTCTAAAGCCATGCACTCTTCGCATGCATAACATTAGACTGGGGGGCTTGATAACGTACCCTCCGTTCTGCTAACGAGCGTTACCGTCACTCTGGTACTTAGCTTACCATTTGTACAAAGGGTAATGATGTACCCTTTTAAAGGACGAAGCCTACGTCTTCGTCTTACACATAATGTCGGCGTAAAGTCATTCACAATGGCTACCGCAAGGGAATCCGCCAACCTTCACCCAAAGCACTCATAGTATCTAGCCTCCATCACTGTTTGGAGGGGCCTCCATCACTGTTCGAAAGGGTCGGGGCCTCCATTACTGTTCAAAGGGGCCGGGGCCTCCGTCACTGTTTGGAGGGGCCTCCCTCACTGTTCGAAGGGGTCGGGGCCTCCGTCACTGTTCGAAGGGGTCGGGGCCACCGTCATCGTTCGGAGCCTAATTCATGACCTGGTCTTAATTCATGACCTGGTCTTACCCACGTCCTCTCTTTCTCCCTGACTTTCCCGCCAAGATAGGGAGAGTGGGACATTAAGCCCTAGCGGTTACCACAAATCATGGGACGCCCCCATGATCTCCTAAAATCATGCAAGAGCTCTCCAAAGCTATTTTCATCCCTATAAATAGTGTTGGACGGGCTGAAATAATGGTATACAATCTCTACTACTCCACTATACCACGAATTTCACTAAACTTATCATACCAAATACTTATTCACATGCCAGAGGTGGTTCGCAGGGTCCCACCNCATTAAGCCCTAGCGGTTACCACAAATCATGGGACGCCCCCATGATCTCCTAAAATCATGCAAGAGCTCTCCAAAGCTATTTTCATCCCTATAAATAGTGTTGGACGGGCTGAAATAATGGTATACAATCTCTACTACTCCACTTTACTACGAATTTCACTAAACTTATCATACCAAATACTTATTCACATGCCAGAGGTGGTTCGCAGGGTCCCACCCCTGCGCAATCACTTAACCTAGTGTCTTCTATTTCTTATTTTCAGGTTATCTTGCACTTGGCATCACCATCATCACCCCTAATTTCATTGATCACCATTGACGGTCTGGTATGTGCATCTTTTTGTACAATCAGTGGCGCCATCCGAACTTCACTTCCTTCAACAACATAGTTGTAAAACTTACTAATCGTTAACATGGTCAATGTTGTTGTACCTATTGAACTTCGCTTCTTTCAACTTAATAACGGAGTCATAATCCCTACAGTATGCTTACAAAGCCTCGCCTTTACAACCATTATTACAGAGCTTAGTCTCTATAAAGCTTTTTTAAGCTGAAACCCTTCTTACTTGGGAAAAGGCATTAAGTTTAGGCAACCAAGTTTTCACTTTCATGATGTAATCCTTCCTACCATATTAATGATATAACACATTTCCCAAAAATCTCTTGTTTCATTTTTTACAACAAAAATTTCTTCAGCCAAGTCGTTTATAATTTTCAACATAGAAAGGATGATATAAGATATACCTAAGTCTTACAAATTTTCAAAAAATCCAATAATTTCACGTTAACTTCCCAAATGTCTTCGTTCGAAACCTTATGGGCAAAGATGGAGTGGGTCGCAACGCTCTGTCAACAAGCGAAGGACTACCTGTATATTCTTGGTGTAGAATTTACACACAATAAGGCTATCTATTTTAGTCTTAGGTTGTAAAATTTTTTAAGGGTTGAAAAATGGCTTACGAGAAGGCTAGCACAACAACAAAAGTGGAGCATTACCCCATAGCATGCATTATATATTTAAAGTACTTAATCCTAACATAGTTAATAGTAGCATATGGCTGAAGCCCAAAAGACAGAAATTAAATTGTTCAAAGAAGTGTCGTGGCCCAGAAATATTAAAACGAAATTGTCTTAAAGGGTACACACAACCCATGGGTCAAATTTCTGCCAACACATCAGACTTCATTCTTTTTTACTTAAAGGTTAAAAAATGGCCAAGTAAACTATCCAAGGACTACTACCTTACTTAAATGATTGCCATAGGCATCGAGTACATACAAAATATACGACCTTCGAGGTTTATATTACTTAACAATTAATCCTTATTCGAATTGTAGAACCGTAGAGGGGGTGAATATGGTCTTTTCGGCTTCTTCGAAGTTTAAAGACTTCAAGCATCAAAGATCAATAAGTGGTTTATGATAAAACAACCACAATCATAACCAATGTATATAAAGTAAGTAAAGAGACACCACGATATATACTAGTTCGGGATGGGGGGTTTATACCATCCGTACATCCAGTTGCGAATTCATGACACCGATACTATTACTAAGTATAATCCTTTCGGTGGACTACAAACCGTTACAATTCACTCCACCGATATTCCCAAATATCGATGCTCACAAAGGAGTTACTCACCAACCGTATTCCGCCCTCGGAAATCACCCAAAAGAATCTCGTGATTCGACTTAACCTAAGGGTCACCAAGACCACTACCAAAACTTCCCACCGGAAGTATCAAACCCCAACTAGATCCCCAATGATCTAGGCTTGGTCACCAAGACACAAGACTTCCCTTACAAACCAATTTGAATGAATAATTTTTTGTTTAATCAAGCTCTAACCTAACCTAGAGACTCGATTCTAATAGAAAGGGTAAAGATAAGAAGACCCTAGACACAATCACAAGAGTGGATTAGGTCCTTGTGATTCTTCCCTTGCAAGGAGATGTGTTCTTTCAAAGATGTTAGTGTTAAAGATTAAGAACACAAGATAGAATTTGAGGATTGGAGAGAAAGAATATAGAGAGAAAGAATAACGGTAAGGGGTGAGGAATACAAGAGGCAAGGTGGGGTATTTATAGGCCAAGACCTATCTTTGGGGAAATTTAACGAGACTGGCGCGTCGCGCGAGCAGCGCGCCAGGACTCCTGAAGCTTTTTCCCAAATTTGGGTCTTGGTCTTTTAAATACCTAACCTTGCTAAACCCCCAATTTTACTTCACACATTTAAACCTTAACATTAATCATTCTATGGTTTACCAACTCAAATAGCCAATTTATAAAATGTTTTATGAAGTGTTTATGAGAAACCAATTATCAAGGATAGAAAGGTAAAAAGGATAATTGGGTAGGGTTAATTTAGGTATTCCTCACTTGGCATAGAGAGAAGAGAATAATATGCCAAGGGGATATTCCTTTGCTTGGAAAAGATGTGTGGATGTTAGAGAGGGAAGAGATTTGAATTTGAAATTCAAATGGTATGAGAGGGAAGTGAGAGAGTGAGGTTAGGTTAAGGTTTTACCATCGTTGGGTTAGAAGAGAAAGCATGGTTAGGTTAAGAAGAGAGTGTGTTGAGAACAAACAATGGCTGGGTTAGAGAGTAAACCATGGTTGAGTAGAGAGGGATATCCTATGGAATATTCCATCCTTGGAGAAGAGGGTGTAATGGAGGGTTGAGATGAGTTTGAGAGAGTTGGATGGTTGAGATGGTTTGGAGCCTAAAGGGTGAATTTAAATTTGAATTTGAATGTGAGATTTCCCCATGTGTTGAATTAGAGAGTTAAGAGGTGATGAGTTGGATGTGTAAGGAATCTAAGATTTGCATGAGATTGTGGTGAGTTGGATAGTGTGTGTAAGGAGAGAGTTGTGAGGGAAGTGTGTGTATTTTGAAAATATAGTTGTTGGAATGAGTTGGAGTGTATAAGAGAGTGATGGTGATGGGGAGCCTAAGCTTGGATTTCAAAATTCAAATGAATTTCTCATGTGATGGAATGAGGAGAGTGTGGGAAGTGAGGTGTATGTAGGGAAGGTTTATTTGAGTTTGAAATGGATGGTTGGATGAAGAGGATGATGTGTTGGTGAAATCCTAGTGGTTGAAAGAGAATATTATAAAGAGAATGTTTTGGAGATATTATGTGGGAATGTGGGAGACAAGAAGTACATAGAAGTACAAGGAATATAAGAGAATGTTGGGGATAAGATTTGGTAGGATTTTAGAAGGGTTGGAGGATTTGTTTTATGTGAAGAGAAATTAGAGGATTGATTAAGAGATAATCATAATGTCATTAAGTAAGAAAAGAGTTGACAATTATGATTATGAGTTAAGAAAATAAAATGTTACTTATAATCTCAAGTAACTCAACGTTGAGAATCCATAATCTCATAGCTCGTGACTTTTCACGACTCGACGTACTCAACTAACACCTGGGTACAAACAAGCTAAGTGCTTTGCATTGATGTAAAGCATATCCCATGTGGGAAAGGATGCGTTTACGCAAAGTGACCTTTGACTTTGTTTGACCAATAAGGGAGTAAACCCGTTACGTGATTAGAGAAGATGTAAGCACGAGTTATGAGCATATGAATGCTTTCACTTGATATTACGTGAAATATATAAGCTCCCTAAGTTTAGAAAAGCCTTGGATAGAGGCGAGAGTTAAAAAAATTGAGTTGGAGTTTTCCCGAAAATGGGTATTTCAAAAGTATGATCTCTCTAATTCTAAAATTTGTTTCGAGTGTTCTCAATTAAGCACATAACATATACATACCTGTATTGAAAGATCCACATTTTTCGGGTAAGGGGAAAGCCGACTTTCAAAATTCATCCTGAACTTCACAGAAGCCTGGCGCGCTGCTGCCGTGTCGACGCGTGGGCAGCGCGTCAGGAGCAGATGTGAGGTTCGGGGAATTTTTGCTAACGTTTGTTATTTTATGTGCTTCGAAGGTTTATTTGTCATCATTAAAACATAAGCATATCTTAGCCAATGTTGCCCCAACACGAATTTTTTTCATAAGGAAGTATTTGATTGAATTTTAAGTTGAAAGCAATACATTCGAAGTGTACGCATCACTTTCGACTGAGGGGCTTGCTGATATACCCTCCGTTCAGTTCGAAGGTCTCCCATTTCGAACTCACTTCGAATACTACATTCCGACACACTTATCAAATCTCCTTTGCCGATCGTTACCACATTGGGAATCACCAATCGAAGCTTAACACCCTTCGGGATATGCTCTTCGAAGATACTAACACAAAGGTTTCATAAGACCAAGTCAAACCCACGTTCATAACCCTATCAAGGTTGTTCAACCAAGATATATAGTAGTTGTGGATGTATAGTCTGGAATGGGACAGGCCCGGCAGACAGCGGCTCACTCTACGCCTAAACCTTAATCCATGCCCTATAAATATATGGCTGAGATTCCCTTCTTGGGGGGGACAGAACACAACAGGTTACTCTAAACCTAATTCTTGAATGCTATATCGCATTGATACTAACTTGACCGTCGGAGGTGGATCCCGGGGCTACGGCCTCGGGTCCACTCCTAACGGGTTCTCTTTGTTGGCAGGTCTAATCAGGGCCCGAGAAGACGACTAATGCCTCAGGGAGAGTCGTCAAATCCAGCCCGCGCCAGATTATGTATCAACAAGTTGGCGCCATCCGTGGGACATGACTACGACAAGTTTCGTGCTCTCACATCACCGGAAAGCAACCATCGAGTTCAAAAGCCGGTAACTTTAAAACTTTGTATTTTTTTTGGGTTGCACTTTAAAACCCGGCCGATGCGGTATTCATGCGTTAAGATATGTTATCTTTTAAATATTCATAAGATTTTATGTAAATCTTTTAACTTGGTAAACACGATTTTATCTATAGTCGCACTAAGTCCGCATGATCGGACCTACTTTATCTTTTCGCCGCGAATTAATTAGCGCACATAATGTTTTTACGGTTGGTATGCTTGTTTGCACGTTTGAACAACGCAGTCACGATGAATCTACCCGCGTTAGGCCGTGCGTTCGGACATCTTCGCATATTAGCTACGAACAGGCACCACGATGCTAGTCAATCGCCATGAGCGCACTGGACAAAAGCCGTGGTCATGTTATGTTCATCTGCGATCATCCACAAACGTTCGGGTCTATGTGGTCACGATACATCCATCTGCGTCTGTGCGTGCGATTGAAACTATTAGTCGCGGTCACGGTCACGGTGCGATTGAAACAACAATTCATTATTTATGTAGTTTGTAAAACCTCACGATAGGTGTAATTCGCACTACTACTTCTCTTATGTGTTAATTTCACATGCTATGTGCTATATATTGCTTCACGCTAATCTTTTACTTCATTAGGTTTTATATGTTGCGATTCGCGGCATATACTTTTAATATTTGCATTAAGTGTTTTTCAGGATTTGAATAACTAAGTTTAATGCTCCTACAAGAGTAGCACCATCAAACTTGGGGGGCTACCAGGGTATATAATACCACTGTTTCCGTACGCGTCACTCAGGTATATTTGGAAGCAGATCGTACGTAAGAGGTATTGCAAGCCCGGTACAAAGACGGATTTAAATATTCGCACCATCTTGCCGCAGGGGAGACGTCCTCTGTCGGTTGTAAAGACGGATGTAATGTTCGCACCTCCTTGTCGCGCACAGCGCGCACCTTTGCCACAGAAGCATGTCTTCTGTCGCACCATGCTGCATCGCTACTGGTACAAAAGGTACGCCCTTACCCAGGATGCAGCATACGAGATCCACCTTCACCATTGTGAGACTCTCACAATCGCAATGTCAGTGTTACCCCAACTATAGAACTACGTGTTCTTCTTACGGGGTCTTTACTGTCACACTGTGGCGGGAAACCTAGCATATGCGCATCCCTCCCCGTCATGTAAGAACGGGTGTTACTCAGGATGGAACATGGTCACCACGGACGCGCCTACAAGGTCGCGGATTCGGATATAGTCTAATGGGCTAAACAGGACTGCGCCTCTGGGACAACCAGTGCGCACTGTCGCATTTGGGCTGCGCAGTATAGTCCGTCCTATGCGCACACCTGAGTTGCGCACACATGGGCCATGCCGTCATGGTTGATTGGGCCTACGCGGCCATGAACAGAACTTAAGTCTAGCATAACATAGCCATGCACTATGTCACACTAGACTTGGGGGGCTTGTGGACGTATAGTCTAGAATGGGCCAGGCCCGGCAGACAGCGGCCCACTCTACGCCTAAACCCTAATCCATGCCCTATAAATATATGGCTGGGATTCCCTTCTTGGGGGGGGGGAGGGACAGAACACAATAGGTTACTCTAAACCTAATTCTTAAATGCTATATCGCATCGATACTAACTTGACCGTCGGAGGTGGATCCCGGGGCTACGGCCTCGGGTCCACTCCTAACGGGTTCTCTTTGTTGGCAGGTCTAATCAGGACCCGAGAAGACGACTAACGGCTCAGGGAGAGTCGTCAAATCCAGCCCGCGCCAGATTATGTGTCAACAGTAGTTATTGGACATTAACCCAATGGTTACTCAAAATCATAGGACACCCCCATGATCTCTGGATCAAGTGCAGGAGCCTGCCAGAGCCTGATATATGCCATATTATGCCATTATGGTGTAATAATTATAAAACAAAACCAAGTCTATACACAAACCTTGGTATCTTTCGGTAACTTAGCATATGTACTAATAGGTTCTAATAAAACTCGCTTAGAACTAAAAGCACAAGTTATATGGAAAAACCTCATACACTCGCTCCTTATATACCAAGGAGTTTATGGCTACTTAAGTCTAATCTTATGCATCCTACGAAGTCGTAACATTTGACTGTGGGGCTTAATGAGGTATCCACCTCGATAGAGTCAAATATGGCTATTATAAACAAGTATAGCTACTTTAATATTTGATTTGACAAAACAAAAAGTATCATAAATTGTTATCAAGTCTTTTTTAACAATGCCATTATAAGTCTAAAATCATGCACTCTTCGCATGCATAATATTAGACTAGAGGGACTTGATGACGTACCCTCCGCTCTGCTAACGAGCCTTATCATCATTCTAGAACTTAGCTTATCATTTGAATAAAGGGTGATGATGTACCCAACTAAAGGACGAAGCCTACACCTTTGTCCTACACATGTTGGCGTAAAGTCATCCACGGACAAAGGCTACCATAAGGGAATTCGCCAACCTGCACCAAAAAACTCACAGAGTCTAACCTTTGTTGAGTTCGAAGCCTCACCCCTGTTAAGGTTCGAACCCTAATTTAGGACAAGGTCCGAAGCCTATCCTCTGACAAGGTTCGAAACCTAAAGGTCGAAGCCTCTCTACCTAGAAAGTGGGTATGATCGAGTTTGTCAAACAGGTACTGGTTAAACAGGAACTGGTCAAAGAAGAGCTGGCCAACAGACATGATCTCTGTAACTGCCATGATCTCTGTCACTCCCCCAAAATATCGCAGCGGAAGGTAACCTGGTATGACTTCAGAGTACAAAGAACAAAAGATATAAAGAATGACCTCTATATGAGTCGTTTAAAAATACCTCGTTTGATACATTTAAATAAAGCATGTCTAATTCCGCGATAAAAGAGCTCTGTTTTCGAACAGTAATGTTTTCCAACAAGACAAATCCCAAACTTTCACATCAAAATAAAAGATATGTTTTGATATAATCAAAAGATGATAGTTTATGCAAGAAATCTCCAATGTGACACAACCACAACGGTGACTCTAACATGAGACTTCAAGTGCTAAGCGAGACCATACAAGTTATGAACCTGAGAAATACATGTTAAACGTCAACATAAAGTTAGTGATATCGTAGGTTTAAGTAAATATAAACGTGGACCACAAGATTTTCGGGTGTGACTATTATAACAAATACAATATCACATAAAAGTATTACTATCACAAAAAACAAGCTTCATATGTTCCATTTTTTACAGCGTCCTTTTTGTAAAAAAGGTGTTTCTCTTTTGGAATGTAACTTTCCCTCACTAGAAGTAAAAGTGGTTTTTGGAAAGTAAAAAAAGGTTTTGATAAAAGTTTTTTTTTCTTTTTTTTAAGAGTAGATAAACCATTTTTTACAATGTCTTTCTTTGTACATAAAAAGAAAAAAAAAATGGTGAACCATAAAACAAATATCTATCTCTATAAAGTTTTTCTCTCTTTTTAAAAGTTAATATATTTTTCAGAAATGTAAAGTTTTTACTCGCCGCTAGAATTTCGGATAAAGTTTTTCTCTCTAACAAGGATTTCAAAGCATCTTTTCTACAAAAGGGTATATGGGGTATAAATCTTTATTAGTCCTTTTAACTATCTTAATAATGTTTTAACGATTTTATTTAATATTGAGCACGTATGTTATACTTTTTTATGGCATATTTTTAGTAAAAGAATAGCAAAACAGTAGTTTTAAACTCTATTTCTATTTCTACAAACCTTTTTTTTCTCTCTAAAAATGTAAATTTCTCCAAAAGCTTCATAAAAGCTAAAATGTATCAAAAGAGTGTTGTAAATCAACAAACTCTAGAAATGTTAAATTTTATATAATAAGAAAACTTCATATGTTGCACAATACAACGTTGGTTTAACCCCCCCCCCCCCTTTTCTTCTCTTTTTTTAAATATAACTACTTTCACTTTTAGCTAACAAGTAATAAATCATGATTTTCAAGTTATTTTTGTTCGTACATTACTCGCCGCTAGAATTTTGGATCATCCAACAGGAGGTATAATATACCTCAGTCATTCCTTAAAGTTTAGTTATGTTTTTAAGTTGATATAATTATGGGTACATAAGGATCTAGATGATGATAATGTATGTTATTTAGGATGTAATAATGTATGTTATTTAGGATGTAACAATTATATGATGTATGTTGTTAATGTTCTATGGTCTAAAAGGTTAAATGATATATGTTACTATGTTGTATGTTATTTAGGATGTAGTTATTGGTGGACAAGAGGTTAAATGATGTATGTTGTATGTTATTTAGGATGTAACAGTTAAATGATGTATGTTGTATATATTTTAATTTAGGATGTAACAGTTAAATAATATATGTTGTATATTATTTAGGACAAAAGGTTGATGTATGTTCTATGTTATATGGTCTAAAAGGTTAAATGATGTATGTTGTATGTTATTTATGATGTAACAGTTAAAAATATAGCTAGAGATACAGATGCATGGTCTAAAAGGTTTAAACATGGTACGTAGAGTACAAATGGAGTAACAGTTAAATGATATATGTTGTTGTTTTATGGTTTGTTTTGTGAAAATATAGATAGAGATACAAACTAATGGTTTAAAAGGTTAAACATAGTATGTAGAGTACAAATGGAGTAACAGTTAAAAGTAGTAAGTAACATTATTATCCATTTGTTTCAATAACATAAAACTTTCTCCCAATACTTTGCAAGATAAAAAATGTGTTTGTATTTAGATGAAGATGGTACATGACATGCTTATAAAATGTCAAATAGTAAATCAAATAATGATTGGTCCAATTGTTATGCCCTTGAATGGTCAAATTTCATATTCTTTCCTTTATTATCTCACCAAAAATAAACAATTTGCCTACCCTATGAATGCCTTCTTTTACCTTATAAAAGGAATTTGCTGACTTATGCCAAAAAAAACATTCAATTCAATCCCAAAAAATTGTTACCTTTTTCTCTTATCGCAATTTATGTGGTTTATTTCTAATCCTGGGATTCATATTCTACTATTCTTTAATCGGAGATTCATTACAACATGAAATGTGAGTATGAATGATCTATAAAGAATGAAGGACATGGATAACAATGATATGATAATTAACATATGCGTTGAACCTTCAACCTAAGAGAAAAACGACAATGTTGTCGAGAGCAACAAGAAATGCATATTCATGGTGGTGGGCTAGCCACATCAGGACCAAACAATCAAAATGGCTAGACCAAAATATTCAAGGTACCTTATATTAGTTATTTCTATTATAGGATTAATGAATACATACCCAATTACTTTCCAGTTATGTGTTTTCAAAATTACTAAAAGTGATCAAATTTGTTCATCTTTTTTTGTGATGCTTCACAGATATGGAGGAAAAGGTAGAATATATACTAAAAATTATCTCAGAAGATGGAGACTCATTTAGGGTTAGGGCAGAACAATACTACAGAAAAAGGCCTGAGCTTCTAAACTTTGTGGAAGATACATTCCGTGGATATCGAGCTTTGGCCGAAAGATATGATCATTTGTCAAAGGATTTACAAAGCGCTAATCGAACCATTGCTATCGTTTTTCCTGAAAGGGTACATATGTCAATTGACGAGGAAGATTTTGAAGATTCGATTTCTAATATTGATGAAAATGAGAACAAGCTCCCTAAAAATTCGCATGTGCCATTGTCATTGCCAATGCCACCGAAACAAAACCAACTTTCAAAAATGGAAAATGTAGTTCAATCCATGCTCAAGAAAAAGTCTAAAATGCCCACAAAAATGATGTCGAAGAAAGGGCTAATCAATATAGGTGTTGACACAAATGCTTCTAGTGTTTCCAAAAGTTCTGGGTTGGATAAAAATGAAGCACTTGAGGAGATAGACAAGCTTCAAAAGGTTATATTAGGATTTCAGACAGAAAAAGAGTTTGTAAAGAGTTCATACGAAAATGCATTATCTAAATATTGGGAAATCGAGAACAATATCATTGAGATGCATGTTAGAATTAGAAATTTGCATCATGAGTTTAGTGTTGGTGCAATGATTGAGGATAAAGATGCTCAAAATGTTATGTCATCATATGCCTTAAAAATGTGTGAAGAAACACTCTACAAATTGAAATGTAGACAAAAGCGCTTGAAGAAAGAGGCAATCGTGGAACATAAAAGTGTTGATGAGATTAGAAAAAAGTGTGAAGCTTTCATTGCATGTAATAACAATAGTTGTGTCTTGAGAAACTTCGAGCAAGCTGGCGAACATGCCAAAGATAAACAAGGGGATATAAAAGATAACTTATTGATTAAACATGAGCCTCATAATGCTCCAAAATTGGCGAATTCACATGGAAATGCTCTTGAAGATCCTTTTGAAACTATAGAAGATAATAAGGCAAAGATTAAAGAAAACATTCTAGGAAATCATGAAGAAATCATCATATCTGAGGTTTCTAAGAAGATCGAACAACTTGTCGACAAGGTAATCTCATTAGAAACCGAGGTTGCATCTCAAACTGCGTTAGTAATGAGGTTGCACTTAGAAAACAATGAGCTTCATGAGAATCTTGAAAGTTTAGAACTAGATAATAAGAACCTTCTTGATGACTCAAAAAACAAGGCAATCAAGATCAAGAGGTTAGAGGAAGAACTCGAAAAACTTATGAATCTTGATCAAAAAGTCAAAGGACAAGATCTACAGTTGGAAACCCGTTTAGATGAGGAAATTGGTTCTCTCAAAAACTTGTACCAGGATCTTTTGATTGCAAAACCAGATGAAAATGATCTAGAAGATGATGTGAATATCTATAAAGACAAGGAAAATACCCCTAAATTAATTGAACTGAAAGATAAAGAAGTAAACCAAAGACTATATAATGATGATTTTATGAAAGAGCCTAATGAGCATTATCAAGGTAATGATGTTGAATCAAACTACACGGAAAGAAAGCAACAACCTGCATTCATCGAAAATGTGGCCAACAAAGAGGAAGATGGCAAGTGTGTAAGTGGAAACGAAGAGCCAAAGTGGAAACTAATATTCTCACATGGCATCGAGGACAGAGAACAAATGTTAATAGAAGAGTACACATCAACATTAAAAAACTACAAAGAAGTAAAAAAGAAACTCAATGAGACTGAAAAGAGGAATCGTGCTACATCGTTCAAATCCGCTGTTCAAATGAAAATGTTGAGAAATTTGAATGAAAAGAAAGATCAAGAGATTAGATCCCTATATGGAAAGCTAAAACTATTTGAAAAACATATGGAAAGTCCGTCAGATTTTGAAATAAAAGAAGCTCAAAATCTGGATAAAGAAGGAATGCAAGAAATATTAGAGTTAGACAAAAACATACACGATGAAGTCAAAGAAGCTTCAAACTCGATTGACAAAGAAACTAAAAAACAAGATGAGCTTGTTGTAACTCAATACCATAAACTAGAAAAGGCTTTGAATGCGGTCGAGGAAGAAACACAAGGAAGACAGGAACTTCATAAAATTGTAGAGTTTGATGTGGAAAAATCTTCTAGTTTCATCAACACGGGAACAAGAAGAAGATATGAGCATGAAGAAATCTTAGACATTGAAAAAAATAATGCTCCAGATTTGACTAACTTGACTACTGAAGAATTTCAAGAAAGAAAAGAACTTGACGACATGGTTGAATTTGAAGTAAATAAACAGTTTGGTGACAATGTATCACACGGAACAAAAGAAACTAAAGAAATGAAAATTTATGAGGCAAACAAAGCTAGTGATTTGATTGATGAAGGAGCAAAAAGAAAAGAAGAATTTTTAAATACTGAATTTGAATTAAAGAGAGATTCACAGTTTGTTGATAACAAAACATATGGAATAAAAGCTTTTGAGGAAATGACATATTGTGAGCTAATGAAAGCTAGAAATTCTATTGATGAAGAAACACAAAGAAGAAAAGAACTTGGAGATTATGTTCATGATGCCAATGGAGTTCTAGATATCGAGGAGGAGATACGCACGGAAATCGAAGATTTGCGCAAAGAAAACATAGAGTTATGGTTAAGATTTAGTACCTTGTATCACCAAATCAACAGGTTTCAAGATTCATTTGCTGACTTACAACAAGAGATTAAACAAGTACAAGAAAAGAAACATGGACATGGCGATAGGAAGCATCATTACCACCAACATCATTCTTCTTCTTTTACCTCAGATATGAGACCACTATATCGTCATTTGCGAGACATGCAAACGGAAGTGACTTTATGGTTGGAAAAGAATGAAATACTAGATGATGATTTGCAACATCGACTCACATCACTTTATGATATTCAAGGTGAACTATCAGACTTGAATAATGATGTTTCAAATGATGAAAAGACGGCTATAACACTTAGTAACTACAAATCTGCAAAATTTGAAGGAGAAGTTCTTAACATGAAGCAAGAGAATGCCAATGTTTTAGATGAGCTACGGGTTGCATCCGAAAGGGTCAAAATGCTACAAAATGATATAGAGAAGACTTTGTCAATATTGGATGAAGAACTAGGTAACAAAAGAAAATCAAACTCTAGTTCAAAGGTTCCTTTTAAGTCATTTCTTTTTGGGGCTAAGTTAAGGAAGAAACGAAAATCTTCACTCTTTGCATGTATGAGTCCCTCGTTGCAAAGACAATATAGTGATCTTCAAGAATTACCAGCGCGCTAAAAAGATGGATTAATGTAGAGTTCTTAGAAACATACATACCATGATTTAGCAATGTTATATTATAATAGTCCTTAACTATAACCATGTTTTTAAAAATACATTTTACATGTGTATAAATAGACAATAACGCCAAACATTTTCGTCCTACAGGACAAGATGATCTAAACATCTTTTGATAAAAGGGAGTTGATTTGCACACTCTCTAAATTGATTGGCATACTCAAATTTAGAATGTCTTGACATTTATACCCTCCCATCATTTTAGTGTGCCAATCAATTTGGAGAGTGTGCAAATCACCTCCATTTGATAAATATTTATAGGAACAGGAATGTAAGACTAATAACTTTTTGTGTATAAGATTCATGGTACTAAAGTTGCTATATCATATTTCAAATTATAGGTTATGGGTGCAAATCAACTAAGGGCATTTTTTTGTAGAGCATTACCTTCTATTATCATAATAATATCAGATATAATTCCAGCAAATACGAGTCACATGGTTTTTTTATTGAAATTAAATTAAAATATACAATATAACATCCATGATTTTGGATCAAATGAAAAGAATAATTAAAAATGAGAATGATAATAAGTAATCAAAACCACATATTTCAGATGCATCTACAAAATATACGCATCTTTCTTCAAATTACCTCCTTATTTGAAATGTGCGACTAAAATTAGTTGTCAATTTCCTCATTTTAATTAGTTTTATCATCGGCTAAACATCCACAGAAGTAAGATACAACTTATTTACAAAGGTTATTGATTTTTCATATTGTATCCCTATAAAATACCTCACTATATTATACTTTATTTTTTAGAAGCCATCTAATACATTTGATGACACGATCGATAAAATATGATTAGCGTTGACAACCATTATGTTAGAGTTGAATTCCACTATTCCATTTATATACATGTTCAATATAAATTCGATCAAAATTGATAAATGAAGAAACATATATATTCTAATTTACTAGTTATAATGCCCGCGCACGCGCGAGGTTTTTCTAATTTTTTGAATAATGTATTTTCATTTGTTAAAAGACAAATAATTCAATTTTTGTTTTGTCTTATTTTTGGTTTTAAATTTTGTATTATACGATGAAGAGAGCTCGAGTATGTACTGGGTTTTGACATTATTTTTTTTAATCATGTATTGATATCAAATATATTGTCTTAAGACTCTTACGAATTACCTTATTTTGTATTAAAACCGAATATATTAGCTTAGAATTTATTCAACTTTTACATTTATTACTTTAGCTCATAATCTTTTATGTAACTTTTTGAATTTAAATGTGTTGGATATGTATATACTTTTTTTTTTCTCATTGTCAATTCAACTTATTCTTAATAAAAGGCATTATTTTTCTCTAATCCATATTAGGGCTGAGCACCGAAGGTTCAAAACCGAACCGGACCGACGAAACCGACCGAACCGACAAAAACCGAACCGGACCGACGGCCCGTCGGTTCGTTTCGGTTCCGGTTTTTCATGAAATTCGGTTTCGGGTCGGTTCGGTTCGGTCCGGTTCGGCCCAAAACCGACAAAAACATGCCAATATACGCTTAGACCGACAAAACCGAACCGAACCGACGAAAACCGAACCGACCCGACGGCCCGTCGGTTCGGTTTCGGTTCCGGTTTTTCATAAAATTCGGTTCTCGATTTTTTCGGTTCGGGTCGGTTCTGACCCGATGCTCAGCCATATAGACATGAATATCATTCTTAAAATTAAAGGCCTATTTTAAAAATGATTGTTAACTATATATGAAAACTATAATACAACCCATGAATTCCAAAACATAAGTAACAAACCTTCTGAAACGATCTTCATCAAGCTCTATCATTTGAAGACTCGGCTTAAAACTCTACTGCTAGCGCTGGCAAGTTACAATAAAAGATACCCTTTGAAATTGCCTATTGAATGACTAACCCGCCACAACTACCACAACGCCGCCACAACTACCACAACGCCGCCACAACTACCACAACGCCTATTTCAGTATTCTTTAAATACTTGTATATAAAAATTCTCTAAAGAACTCTTTCATTTCTCTTTTTATAACTTGATTAATTTGAAGAAAAACTGCATGGACCTGAGTTTGAAGAAACCCACAATTTAGTACCGAGTGAAACAACACTTAAGTTCAAAACTATCAAAAACCATAAACTAAAACTGACCATGCTTCAGATGGAGAAAACATGTTTGAGACTATCGATCTGTTGAACCGCTATAACTGTATCTGGAGACAAAAGCATGCGACAGTTTTGCCTTTGCATGTTTCCATGTTCTAAAATTTTACCCAATTGACGCTTTAATTTATAGATACTATTAAGTAAAAGACTACTCCATATATAAGTATTGAAACAACACCTTATAAGTATTGAAACAAAACCTATTGAAAAAGTTGTATTGATTTTTATCTAACCCTAAACCATAGCATCCATGTTCCTTAATTATATAAAAGATAATCACATTAGGCAAAACCTCAAAATACTTACTTGGTACTACGGATGATTAGCTAACAACAATAATAATACTGTAGCATATGTACCTTAATTATAGAGACTCAAACAACAATACGAAGATTCTGATTCTGATTATTGTGGCAACGAAATTTGATTAAATATTTAGAAGATTATTAATTTGGAGCCGATGGTTTGTGTTTATATCAGTGACGGAGCCAGGATTTTGATGTTGGGTGGGCCAAAATAATTCTTTACAAATAAAAGTAATGTTTAAAAGATCTGTTAGATTGCTCACTATATTAACGATTACTATGTTAGAACATGAATTTATTAATCGATAGATCAAATTTAGGCATCGATGACGTATTAGTATCACGACAAGCATAAAACAACGTTAGAGGAAACTCTATTAATTTTGTTAAGTTAATAAATGATGTTTAATTCGATATATGGTGTTACAGTCAATTACTGATTACTAACCATTTAGTGGAAGTATATTATACAAAAGAGTTACAGTTTGAATTTTATGAACAAGTTTGAATATGGGTGGGCCAAACCATTTTTAATGTTGAATAAGGCACCATATAACATACCATGTATACTTTCAATTTGAGGGTTTGGGGTTGGCCATGGCCCATCCCACTTGAAGGGTGGCTCCGTCCCTGGTTTATATTACAAAGTGTTAGGCTAATACCTGTATGTTTCCATTGCAAATCGGCATGGGTTGGAGTTACAGGGGTTTGCATGAAGGAAAGAAGTGTTTGTTAGGGTTTTTTTTTGTGGTGCGTGATATGAATAATGAAAAGTAGAGGCCGGATTAATCATCTCAATTTTATATTTTTGAAACAAACTATGAGAAAATAGCTATATGGTACATGTGTATTTTTTATTTTTTTAAACTTTGAGTATATAAAAACGTTTTCTTAATAAATTATGGGTAAATCCGGAAATATTTAGAGTTTTTTATTAAACATAATTAAAATAAATAAGTAATAATTAAAAAATATTACCTAATAAGGAAATATTCTTTTTCTCTGAAATACGAAAGTACCCACTAGGGGTTTTGTTTTATTATATAAGAGATTCGTCTGAATAAGTGTTTATTTTGAACATAACATACAGTTAAAAAATAATAATAATAATAATAATAATAAATAATAATAAAAAATAATAAAAAAAAACATTTATTTTCCGTTCTAGTAATAAAATGTCATTTTTACTTGTTAGGATATTATTTTCGTTGATTCAAACTTGTAATCATCATTTATTTTGTGATAAACTAAAATCGAAAATGAATACGAGAGTACTCATAATAAGAGGTGAAAAAGTATATTTTTTGTTGGACTTAGAAGGTTGATTTACTAAATATTTGACATTCAAAACATGTTAAACATAAACGGATGTGGTTTTTTCTGTGTTTAGATTATCTGAAAAGGGCTATTTTTTTGACTCAGTTGTACGCAGCGTCATTAGGATAATTCCGAAACCGTTTCCTATATTTCCCTAACTACCCCTAAATATACACATCTAACGAAGTTTCTTATTTGGCGGTGGTTAAAATAAAAGTTGAAGATAATCCAACTCTTAATATGCCTTTTAAAGAAAGATGAATATACACACAATCTCTCTAATGATTATCGTTATCATTTAATAACAAAAAAACTTTCAAATTAATTAATTTAATAGTGAGTAATTAGTTGGAAAAAACTTGAGATTTGTTTTGTTTTGTTTTGTTTTGCAAGTTTGCTTATATATAAAAGTATCCAATAATGGAGACGATACATTACATAGGCGGCTCACGCCATCATCATCATCTCCAACCCCACCACACCCCCCAAAAAACACAAAACCATCTCCAAATTTTATAAATTTAACAAAATAAAACATACCCTTTTGTTAAAAACCTGCATATGTATTATAGATATATTAGTTAATTATATAAATGGAAGTTATGAATTCTGATAAAGATCAAGTTCGTGTGAAAAGGAAAACCCTTGAAGCAGTTCTTGATCAATGTCAAAAAGCTTTGGAGTTACTTAGTACTAATGGTTTTATTGATGATGATGATGATGATGATGGTGATGGTAGTAGTAGTAATATTAATGAAAGCTGTGATGATGAGGATGGTGATGGTGAAGATGATGATGTTGGACCTAGTACTGGTCGTCGTGTTTCGATGTCGAATGATGGTGAAGCTGATTTGGTAAATTTTTATAGATTTTTGTTTTTGAATTTAGGATTTATGTTGGATTTATGGGTTTTAGTTTTGTCTGATTTTAGTAATTTTTTGAGATTGTTCTTAATGCTTTTTTAGTAAAAGTTGCTATTTTATACAAATCTAATCTTTTTTGGCAAAAGTAAGCATCTTTGAAATATGGTATTAATGAGTTTCTTGTGCTAAACAGGACATAAAACCTTAGTATTTATATAGGGTTATGATTAAGAAAGTGATTAGAAGTATGATTCTTTGAGGTGCGTAGTTGTGATTTGAGCTTAATCTGACCCGAATTTGGTGGATGTATTGGGGATTGAAGATGCTTTTAGGATATGCAATCACACATGTATAAAAAGTGAAATCACATGTAGTAAAAGTAGAGCACATGTAACTAAAACAAAGCACATGTTATTTACTTGGTTTAGGGTTGTTTGGATATGCGTTTTTAATTAGCGTTGTGATTGTTAAGAGTGTGGTTTAAAATTGTTTGAACTTTTCAAGTTGCTAATCAATTCATAAAAAAATGCACATCCAAACAGCTCCTTAGCAGTTTGCAGACACGCGTCGCCATTGTTTGAACTTCTATCATAGGTTCCCTGAATTTTTGTAAGTAATCATAGTTACTGTTATATGATTCCTTTTATATATGTTATAATAGGATAAAATGCGCTTCTATATCTTCACCCTTCATTTTTAGAGAGGTTGGATTTTTGGTTGCAGGAAGCTGTGTCTGTACATATACCAAATCAGGCCGCATATTCAAATATGAAAGCATGATTCATGGACCTTAGCTTTATAAATTGCATAATTTATATATGAACCTCGATACCTTTGAATCACGATAGGGGTTTGGTCTTTTGGATGTGTAATTTCAGTTATTCTTGTGATATCAAGTTGCAATAATTAGTTTGAGTGGTTGGCAAAAGTTGATTATGGTCCTGATTTTCTGTTCATGAAGCGTAAATTAATAATAGGCTGTCATGGTACTTGCTAGGCTAAACACCGCTGCTTGCACAAAACAATATACAACTTGCCTACATATCTAGCGTTTTAATTGTATTCCCTGAACTTCTTAGTTCCTCAATATAAGGAAGAACACCCTAAAAAGACAAATTGATAGTAAATTGATGAGTTTGTTATTCTATGTGTGAGTCTTACTGTAATACTTTTTTTTAAAAGGTTGTAAATATGCTCTTTCTAAGCTAGGCTATATATCTGACATGTCTTTGCGGGCTGCTAGTTGTGTTGACCTTTACACTAAAGAATACCAAATTACTTGATTGTCCACTATACAAATTCATGGTTAACTTACTATTTTGAATTCTATTATGTAGCTGTGCAGTCTACTCAAGTCAAGACTTGAATGCCCTGATTTTCTTGAAAAGCTAGAGAGTGCACAGGTTTCAGTTCCGCAGAATACAGCTGGTATGTATGCAGACCTCTTCGCAACTCAATATTCCACCTGTCTTAAGCAAATAGCATGCTCGAAAACGTCCTACAGTTTGTTTAGTGTTTAAAAATGTTTTTTATAATGACAAAGTATGATAATCCTGTGAACAAAAACAATAGTCTGTTCTTTTCTTGTGATGATAACAACATGAATAGACGGTACTTACTTGACTGCTTGAGAACTACCACCTACATGGAAGCCCGCTTATACCCTGCAATTTGTTCTTGTGATGTACAAATAGAAAAATTAAAGCTGTAGTGCATCTTCTGTGTTTTTTTCCCGGTTATGGTAGTGGATTTGAATATCTTGAACCTACCAATCTGTCATTGTTGAGATTTGCGAACCCCTGTGTAGGTATATCTATAGGGAATCCTTAAAAGAAACTTATTGCAGTTTTTGTGGAACGGAGGGAGCAAAAACAGTTTGTTCTTTTATGCGTCCTTAAAGTTGCTTTTTAACTCTGCATATTTGTATAACAAGTAAAACTGGTGAAACAACATTGTCTTAACTCTACTGAACATGGTGATAGCGTATTTGATAGTGGATGTTAACAATTCTTTTAAACAAATTTCAGAAGACAATAACAGTTCTTGGGACGTGGTTAGTGAAAAAGATCTATGGGAAGGCGGAAATATCGCTTCCGAAGAAGATTATGTCTTAGTTAGGCAAGATGATATCGTGGATGGAATTGCATGCTTCATGGCTGCTTATCTGATTTCCCTTAAGGAGACCAAGGTATCTTTAGTTTTGTTGCCTTCTAACATTTTTTAATTCCTTTTCTCGACAGTTCATTGAATTCTTTACTGGAACAAGACTTATTTAATCGGTTTATATAAAGGTCTTGGTGTCTCGTATTTCATGTTATGTGATGAATTGCCACTCCTAATTATTCCTATTACCTAACCCATGCGTTTTGCCACGAACCCATTTACTGATTACCGTTGAACCTTCAAATTAATGTATATCTGTACCCTAATTCTTTCGGGATTGAGGATAGCCATACTCTTTTGTTGGGTGCATATTTGTGTAGACCACTCTAGTCTGTTATTCACCGTTCCTTAAAATGGACCAAACTTCATTCACCATATAAATCAGACTTTCAAATTAAAAAGATTAAATCAGTGTATGCACCTAATAATTTGTATGTGATTTTGTCATTGTTAAATGCAATAACCCACAGTCACGCCACATTATACTCCCTCGGTTTTCAACAATTTATCTATTTGGGGTGTCCCATAAATATTGGAAATATTTCTGTTTTTGGAAAGTTTTGAAGTTCACATTTACCTATTTATACAGATGTCATCTTGACAAAAGGCTAGTGATTATGATTTTGGAGGACACATCCATCTATTTGTCACTATTAAAGCGCCTCTAGGAATTTGAGTAATAGTTAAAACACTAAAAATAGAACTGTCGTGCAGTCAGACTTCACAGTTTCCATTGCGATCTTCATGGACAAAAGAACATATTCCGCATCTTTCACAGGGCCTAGGCAATGATGGATGAAAAAATGGGCGGGTTGGGTGATCATAATACTTTAGATGTGGTATTTCAGTTCATATTTTTGCAAAGATAATCCAGTGGTTAATTAATTGCCTTTGTTTTTGCAGGATTTGAGTCCAAAACAACTCCAGGATGGTGAGTATAGCCTACGCATTGCCCGTTTCGCTGCAGCAAACTTAAAGTTCTTATCTCTATATGTATTATACCAACAATTTATTTTGTTCCAATATTTGTGTAGCCCTTAACAAGACATTTTCCATGAAAAAACAAAAGGGAAAGCTTCGAAAGGCATGGGATGGAAGCAAAGTTATCTACAATGTTGCATCGTATGGTGCAACAGCAATCGGGTAAGTGGCCTTTTTCCTTTATGTGGCTTGATATATTAGCCCCGGCTTTATGGTTGGTTTTATCCATACCAGTAGCAAGAGACACCATACTCCATTGAAAGTGCAATCATTATTAAGGAAATCCCATAAAATCAAGTTTTTGTTAATAAAGTCATAACCATCGAGATCTCCTTATGGATAAGATCAATGAAGGTCAAGGGTGTATGTGTAACAAAAATACATCGGGACACTTTTTGCCCCATTGACCCGTTCCATTTTAACTTCATTGATCTTATCCATTTGACCCTTTAGAGATAAAACATAACCCAAAACCATCCCATTCATAAGTAACTGGGCTGAAATCGCCATCTCTAAAGTTAGTGCATGATACATGACCGTTTGTTTTCTTTTCTCAGGATATACCAAAACCCTGCTATTCTCAGAGCCGCTTCTGCTGCCTTCTGGACCTCATGCAATGTTATATCAAAGCTTTTCTAAGTGGGATGACTCTTCTTTGGTGCTTAATGCATCTCTCGGTTGCTCTAACGTTGTTTGCTTTGTAAATGATGTTGTCAAATCAGAAAGCTTGGTTCCTAGGATCACCAGCCTTGTATATAAATTCATTTGTCTTACTGTAGTTGTTTGATCACGCTCTTCCTTTTATGATCGAAAGTTGTTTGTTCAAAACAATTGTCTTCATATGTATGTTCTTCACATAATAGGGTCATAAGTTCTCTGCCATGGTTGTGCCGGTTTGCATGGTAAATTCTACACAACTGTGGCAAATTTATCACATGTATACAAGAATGTGTTGATTTGAGCAAGCTTTATCTGTATGGGCATAAACTAAATAAGGGGGGTGTGTGTTTAAGCATATTTTTTGGGCCTATTAGCTTAATGTGATTCGGCATATATTTCATTAAGTAATTTTTCTTGCTTATTCTTTCAATGTATAAGCTTATTTCCATGTTTAAGTTGCAATAAGCTAATAAGTCACTATAAGCCGGATAAAATGACTTATGAGCCTTGTCAAATAAGCTCATAAGCCTAAATTCAAGTTTTAACAAACTGCTGAAGGATTAAGGTTCTTTAATGTTAAACTTAACATGTAGGTTATGTGTTGCCAGATTATTCAAAATGTTTCTCAGTTCCTAGTGTTACAAAATAGATCTAATTTAACTGATACAATATGATCTAACTTAACAGAAATATTATTTATAAATGAAGTATTAAGTGTAGAAAATGAAGAAAGAAACAAGTCCTGAGTCGAATTGCGACAATAAAAATGTCATTTTTGACGTGCTATACGACTTGTACCTATTTGCTTCTCGTAACTTTTGGACTACGAGTTTAAATATCTTTGGAAACATTTTAGATCCATGTTGAATGCAGTAAAGCTAAATTTTGGGAAAGAATATTTGGTAATCTAATCGTGAGGTGTTTGCTCATGCCAAAGTAACAAGCATGTTCATGAAATTTAAACCAATTTTCTTAATATAAAATCTGAATTTCCAATAATGATAAGAAAAATAAAAGCTTAGTAAATAACAGCAATATGCGTCTACGTGATTTGTTTATTTTGGCATAAGTATTTGGTAGTGATTTATCTATGGAGAAAATTGATCCAACGGCACATGAATATAAATTTACACTTCTACCCTTGACAATTATTAACCCTCATGTTTATATATTTGACCATTAACATTAGTACATTTTAAAAAAAAAGCCAAAACATATATTAGTACCATAAACTTGAAAAATTAGATAATCTAATAACCCTGAACATTTAAGGTGTAGAATAGTACCTTAATCTTGATAAAATAAAATTTCTACTACCCTATACTAAATTAACTCAATAATTAATTGTTTTTTAAGATAAAATATCAATTTAGTAAACTTTATTGTAACATAGATGATTTATACTTAAAATTGGCTAACTAAATATATATTTTCCATTTTTTTTTTCTTTTTCGCATTTAATATTGTAATTTATTATTTTGAATATAAAAATATATAAATAACATTTATTTTAAAATATTTCTTACAAACTAATTTTAATATATCTTCATATTATCTAATTAAATGTTTGTCTCAAATGATTTTTAGATTAACTTGTAATTAACTACATAAGAGTTTTGTAATTTTTAATTTAATAATGAATTATTTTAAAAATATTCTTATTCTCAACAAATAAATAAAATATTATATTAACTAAAAAAAAGTAAAAGTAACTAAATTCTACGAAAATATATATTTAATTATCCTAAATTTAACTACAAATTATTTATATTACAATAGGCTTTACTAAATTGATTGTTTAGCATAAAAAAGTTATTAATTTAGATGGGGTAGTAATAATTTCAATTGAGTAAATTGCAGAAATGGTTTTTGTGGTTTGCTCAGATTGCACGTTTAGTTCCTGGTCTTTCAAAAGTGCAGGTGGCCTATCTATGGGGAAATGTTGGTTTCGTTTTTGTCCCTGGGTTAAACCGGCGTTAAGTGAATTCGGTTATCAGTTACACGTTAGCCCTTTTATCCAACGACCGTTGCAGCGTTCATCCTTTAAACTAACGGTCGCTTATAATTTAACATTTTCGGTTTATTTAAAGTTTTTTGTTTTTTAGATACATTTTTATAAAAAACATATACATTTTTATATAAATTTTTATACGCTTTTATATACGTTTTTGTATACATTTCTATATATATTTTTATACACGTTCTTATATACGTTTTTGTATTTATTCTTATATACTTTTTATACATTTTTATATACGTTCTTGTATACATTTTTTTTATACTTTTTTATATAAGTCTTTATACGCTTTTATATACATTTTTATATACGTTTTCATACACGTTCTTATATACTTTTTATACGTGTTTATATATGTTTTTGTATACGCTTTTTATATACGTTTTTGTATATGTTTTTATATATGCTTTTTTGTACGTTTTATATACGTATTTATAAAAACATGTTGGGAATTATCTGCATCAGTACAAATAGAAGTGAAGACAAGTTCCTACTGATGAAGAAATTCACTGACAATACAAAGTCAGTTAGTACTGGTAGTGTTAGGAAGTTTGTACTGCTTATGTTATTTGCAGATTAGGATAAACGTGTAACTTGATAAGTATAGAAAAGATCTTATGTATATCCTAAATGTTTAGAAGATTCATTACTTGTAAAGGACTCATTGTGTCTATAAAAGGAGATCCTAGATTAGGGTTATGATATCTCTTAACACATCATTCATACGTATTAGCTTCAAGGTTGTAACCCTAGTGATACATTTGATCACTCATATTATATCAATAATATTGAAGCAGTTTGTTTACTCTTTGTTCATTGTTTGCTATTACACTTACAGACATCTAATCTTCTAAGTGTTAATTGGTGAATTCCGCTTGCTAGTTAACATACAATCAAAGTATCACCACCACTAAGTCAAGTGTTAAACAGATCCTCACAAGTGGTATCAGAGCCAGGTTCTGATACTTTGAATTAGAAGATCCAGAAGATAAAGTTCTTGTTTTACTTACAAGAAGATGGACATGGAGACTACTCAATCATCCTCTACAACAGCAAAGCTACCCATACTCAAGCAGAATGAGTATGATCTCTGGAGGCTCAGAATTGAGCAATACTTCATGGTGCAGGATTACGCACTATGGGATATCATCATGCATGGTGATTCATGGAAAGAATATACATCTGAAACCACTGATGCTGATGGCAAGAAAACAACCAAGCTCAACACTGTGCCTGTAACCAATGATGAAAAAGCAAAAAGGAGGAATGATCTCAAAGCTAAGCATCTTTTGCTTATGGCTATGCCCAATGATCAAGTCTTGAACTTTAGTAGTTATGGAACTGCTAAGGAACTCTTTGAAGTCATTGTTGAAAGATTTGGTTGGAATGAAGCTACCAAGAAGACTCAAAAGACCCTACTATGGCAAAACTATGTGAACTTCACTGCTACAAGCAATGAATCTCTTGATCATGTCTTTAGCAGGTTAGTGACCCAATTGGCTGTGTTAAAGGTCACCATTCCTCAGGAGGAACTCAACATGAAGTTTCTAAATAGTTTGTCTTCTGAATGGCAAACTTAAGTGGTTGTTTATCAACAGAAGATGACTCTCAATGATCTCTACAACAACCTCAAGATTGCTGACCCAAAGGTGAGAAAGTTAGGGAGTTCAAGCACAACATCTGGAAACATGGCATTCTTATCATCTACAAAAGATTACAATACAGATGATGAAGATGATCTCACTTATGTTTGTACAGCTAACCCTAAAGTTAGTCCTGCAAGCACAAAAGTTAGTACAACTAGTTCACACCTTAGCTATGCTGGCTTAAGTGACGAAACCATTTATGCCTTTGTAGCTGGCAAAGCTGATGATGCCAATATCTACAATGATGACCTGCTTCAGATACATGATGATGATCTAGAAGAAATGGATCTAAAGTGGCAAATAGCTTTGATAAGCATAAGAGGTAAGAGATATTTTCAAAGAACTGGTAAGAAAATCACTCTTAACTCAGGATATGTTGCTGGCTATGATAAGTCCAAGGTAGAGTGCTACAAATGTGGAAAGAGAGGACATTTTGCCAAGGAGTGCAGAGGTCCAAGGCAACAACAAAGGGATGGTTACAAGAAGAGTAATCATAAGGAAGTGACTGTGCAAGAGCCTTCTTCCAAGGAAATGTTAGATATTGATGGAGCTGCTTTTGATTGGAGCTTTATGGAAACTGAAGAAGCTAACCATGAAGTTGCACTGATGGCCTTCTCTGACTCTGAGGTATATGTTAATGGTTGCTCTAAATCTTGCTCTGCTTTAAAAGAATTAGAAGAACTTAAGGCTAAATATGATAGTCAGAGAGTAGAACTCAATGATACCTACTATAATTTACAAAACCATAAAAGAGGTTTAGGTGTAGTAGAAGAACAACTTGCTTTCTATAGACAAAATGGTGTGCTTTGGAATGGAACAGTGTGTTACTTATCACATAACAAATGGTTATTGGTTCACCATGTCTAACTCACATAAGAACCAACTAGTCCAAAGCAAACGACTCTTGGTAAAGACTTAACAAATCCGTTCATGGTTGATAGTTTACCAAAAACTATATGGTTATCAACTCACCATATCTCACAGTGAAGAGTTGTCTAGTCCATAACAAACGGCTAATGGTAAAGACTTATCAAATCCGTTGATAGCTGTTAGTTTTCTAAAAACTAAGTTGAAGCAGTGTTCTTCAATCTATTTTATGTTCCTATTGCTCTTGAAAATTTTTGGAAAAGTTAGTACTGATAGTGCTAAGTTTGTACTGATGATCTAGCCGTTACAACTGTTGTGTCAGTAACGAATTTTTAATTATAGCCGTTGGTAAAAGCCGTTTTGTTACCATGATTATAGGGTTTGATGCGTGGGTTTTGCAACCTTCGCAATTAGGTTTTACCTCTCAAGGGATCTTGAGAAGCTTACAACCCCCACCAGGCTGTGTACCTGACCGATGTAGTATAGTGAAGTGGCAAGTACCGGGGGATTGATCGTTCTCTCGGTGAATAATGTCGTTAGGATTGAAAACTACTCTAATTTAGGTCTAAGGGTTGAGGGATGATTCTTTTTGTAATTTTATATTTTATGGAAAGCAAGTAAAATCTCGGGTATTGAAGGAGTGGGCGGAATTAGTTGCTAGTCAACTAACTCAAATAACTGCTTATGCAAATAAAATAAAATAACGAGAAAAAGTAAAATTGTTGTGAAACTTATATGAGAGAAAAATGTGTTTACTTAGATTTCCTTACTCCCTAGCTATCTTTTACCGGTTGATTGGTTTGTTGTAATTGTGTGGATGACGGGTTGTATTCCTTTAAACCATCGTAGGGCCGTGTATGATCTTCCCTAACTCTATAAGCTCCTACTTCACTCCTATGTCGAGCCGACTAAAAGCTCCTAACATGGGATCACTAGAATTCTCTTATGCATTAAATACAACCATATAATCGTAGTACACATCCGATTCATGTTTCTTAAGACGTTCAAGCAAGTTACCGTATAGGAGGTTAGCCAGTTTTCTTAAGCCTAACATCGACTTCACCCACCCACAACAATCACAAACAAACCAACAACATGTTAAAGTAAAGACAAGCATAAGATATAATCAAACAACACATAGACATATTGATTGATTTGGAAGGAGACTTATCTTTAATTGAACATCAAGGTCTCAAGGGTGAAAAATCCCTGAAAATACAGTGTTTTACGAACTAGGGTTTATCCCTAAAGTTCTCTCAAAAGTTGCACACCTAATGAATGAAAATTGGAAAAATATATATATATTTTACAATTTGATGGCGTCACGTTTTAGAGTGTGACGCCGTCACCTCGCCGCCAAAACTCTCTCGGATTGCTCAGATCTACTCTTGACGCCGTACCACTTTAAATGTCTCTGGGCCGTCTCCCTTTGAGCTATAATGTGACGGCCTACTCCCATTTACACGTGACGCCGTCACGTGTAATTCTTCAAAAATCTTTCTGGGGCGTCTAGTGTAAAAATCATCCACCTCTTTGTCAAAGCGTGACGCCGTCACCTCATAAAGAGTGACGCCGTCAGGTACTATTTTCAGCTTGGTTTTGAGACTTTGTCGTTTTCTTCACTTTTATGCTCCAAAAACGTCCAAAATGCTTCCTTTTCCAAATTTCCTCTCCAAAGTACCTAAAATGACAAAAGGAACGATTTAAGGCACTAATTGATCAAATAATTACGGATTAGGGCTTAAATGACCCCCTAAAAGCGTAACACTTTTCGCCTCATTAGGGTTGAATATATGAGAATTATCTTTTTATATATTTACATTATTCTTTTACTAAAGATAACTTCTTTCCTACTTGATAATTCTCTCTTGTGCTAAATTATCAAACCCTAGCAATTTCAACATATAATCTCAACTGGCTATAATTATTCTTCAATTCACTCACAACCATTCAAACTTTCACTCATAATCATCTTCTATAATGGCTGTTCTAAAATTTGCTGATCAACACAATGAAGTAGCATATCTGGTGAAAACAGAGGAGAAGGATGGACCCAAGTTCTGGGAAATAATTGATTATCTCAACCACTCCTACCTCCATTATGCACTTACTGTAAGTCCCACTCTCTATTTCTCACAACTCAACCAGTTTTGGCTTAGCGCTAAAGCCTTAACTATTGAGGATGATGATGAGGATACACCTATACCTGCACTTAGTGCAACTGTGGATGGTGAACAATTCTATGTTACTGAGAAGTCTGTTCGAAGGCATCTTTGATTGGATGACTTAGATGATACCATAGATATGGCCAACACAGATATTTTAGCTGCAATTTCAAAATTGGGGTATGATGTATCAAATGGTATACTTACTTTTAATAAAGGTTGTTTTTCACCAAACTGGAGATTTTTGATACATACTCTCCTTCATTGTTTAGGCCCCAAAAGATCATCATGGGAGCAATTCAGTAGCAATATTGCTATTGCTATTGTGTGTATTTCAAAACATGAGAAATATAATTTTTCTAAAATGATTTTTGAAAGCATGGTTAAGAATGCAGATTCTAAACATAAATTTTTGATGTATCCAAGATTTGTCCAACTTTATCTCAAAGCAAAACAAAGTCTTTTGCTTCCCCATAAAAGATTTTTGCCCACTCCTTGTTTGCAACAAAAAGTGTTTCAAAATATGTCTATGAAAACACAAGGATGGACAGGGGAAGAAAAACCATAATCACGTCCAATGTTGGCCTTTCTTCAACAGGTACAGGGTGCTGGTTTAGTAAGCCCAACTGATCCTCAAATCACACCCATTGTTGTTCCAACAACATCCCACATCCCCACAGTTACACACACATATAGGAGGAGGAACAGAAATGTCTCTTCTTATATGGCAACATTCACTTATGGCAACATTCACTGTGCCTCAAACTCATGGTTTGGGTACAAGTGGTGGAGTCTTTTCTAGCCCAGCTAGAGAAGACACTGAGCCAATGCTCCATGATGCACCTCTCTCAACTGGTAACATAGTTGGAAGTGCTGAGGGCAGTGCTAACCTTAAGGAATGGATGGAACTTTGTACAAATTTATCTAAGCAGGTTGCTAAATTGGAGAAGGATTTGGCTAAGACTAAAAGACAACATGCCAAAGATAACCAAGCTCTCCTTGCTGAGATTGGGAAGCTGCAAGAGGAGATTAAGCAACTGAAAGGCAAAAGAAAGGTTTAGATTGTTGAATCTACATCCAGCTCAGAAGGTGATGACAATGATGATGATGATGATGGTGATTCTCCCAAACAGCGGAGGAAAACTAACTCAGACACTGAGGGGAGGAGATTGAATTTTGAAGAAGAAGAAGAAGGAGATGCTGGTGAAGATATGGATTCGGGAGATGATGATATTGAAGAGCTTCAACAACAACAGCAGGATTCAGAGGAGATACTTCAAGAAGATACTGAGATCTTAGACTTGGATGCTCACAAAGAACCTCAAGATACTGCAACAAGTCAAGCTCAAGAAGGTACTTGATGTGTTTCAAAAGCTTTAAATTTATAATACTAATTTCAACAATTCCTTAATATATAAAACACACGGGTAAAGTATAACCCTCGTTTATAGTAAAGGTTTTAGGTAAGACCAGGTCGTCCCAAGAGATTGTAGAAAAGCCAAGTTAGCAATTGTGTCAAAGTAAAGTCCCTAGATTGTCACTTATCCAAAGACTAGTAATTTAGATTGTTTGTTTATATGATTAAAAGTTATGTTTATTTGGGCTAAGAAACATAGAAGTAAACATGTAATGATGAGCAAGCAATCATGAACAAGATATATAAGCAAGAGATGACTGGTGATCACTCTTATGAATAACTATCCAACATATTAAGAATTCCTTTCGACCTATAATTCTCAATATATCAAATGCATTAAGGATGGTTCATAACAGAAGTATACATAAGCCAATTTCCTCATCAAGTTTGTTAGACATGAGATAAGGCATTAAATAAGATCATGAATGGGTTGACGAATATTTTGTCGACCAATTTCTACAAGGTAAACACCAAGTTGCCATAGACAAACACCTTGAAATAATATCAAAGTGGTAGACCCTTTCAACCTACTTCTACCACAGAGATACATCAAACATTCAACAAGGATCCAAACATCATCTCATCAACTAAACCTAAGCATAGTATCAAATAGCAATCGTACATATTATTTAAACAACCATATAACTACATTACCCAAATAAACATAAGAACGACTACTCCATTATCTCAGTAACAAAACACATATCATTCGATATAGATTTCATAAACTTCATAATATAAACCGTAAAAATAGAGAATTGTATCAAAGTGATTACAACGAAAGAAAAAATGGTTTCCACAGAGAAAACTCTACTCGACTTGTTCTCCTACCCTCTGTCACANTTACAAACTTATTAAACACTTAAAATTAAACACTTTTTGTAAAAACAACTTTTCTGAAAAGCTACAAACAAGCTTATAAAGAGCTTAATGATCCAACAGTTAAGCTTTTGAGACTCAAAGTGGATTTTCAAGCTTAACAAGCTTCTAAAAAGCTACAAGCTATAAACCACTTTTTAAATAAGCTAAGAATAAGTGAAAAATGCTTAATAGAAGCCAAAGAAAAGAGAAAAGAACAAGTAATAAGCTAATAAGCACTAATAAGCAAATCCAAATACCACAGACCCAAACACACCCTGCAGTCTTTTTAATTGGCAAAATGAGCTTATGAAATAAGCTCAAAAGCTCAAATTAAGAATTGATATGGAAAATAGGGCTGGTTAGGTTTTCAAAAAGCCAAATCTCATGAGCTGGGGCCCACAAATAAGCTTTTGACAAGCTTAAGAAAAAGCTTAGAACTCATTGACTTTCACAGTGATTAATGGAAATGCAACAAAATGATGAGGACTAGCAGCCCTAGATAATAAGCTAGAAAAAGCCAAATAAGCCTGGAAACCACAAGTTTGGTGGATAAGCTTCACAAGAAACCAAATAACACAAGCTTATGATTACTGATGAGCTTTTTACAAGCTTATGAAAATGGATACCACAACTGTGCACAGGGCACTTTTATAGAAAACAAGCAATTAAAAGCAACAAAATAAGCACTATACTAAGCTGATTAAAAATTATAAAAAAATACTAGTAACAAGATTAGCAACAACACTACAATATTACAAAAGCACAGAATCAAATTCCAAGTAATAAGTCCTACACAAAATTATCTTTTTTATTCAAAAACTGCATACAACAATTTTTGACTTTTGAGATAATGAACAAAGTTTGACTTATGTGAAGTTTGATCTTGATTTACTGATTGAAAATGAAGTATTAGGCTAAGATAACACTGAATTAACTTAGATTAACAACTTTTAAGCACATAATCATGGTTATGGAACCTAAGATCAAAACAGTGAACAACAAGATCAAATTTATGATCAATTTGACTTTTAAGCGAACAACACTGAAGTATTATGACTGCTATGACCTATGTTAACCTAATGAAACATATTGCAACCAAGTAGGATCACAGGAACACACAAGAGCTTATGCTAATACACTAATCCAAACACCCCTTAAATATCACAGTCTTGTGATTTTCAAAGGAAAAGATTGATTTGATCCTCAAATCTGTTCTCAAACCTTATACTATCATCATCAAAGATCAAAGAAACAAGAATCAACAAGAACATAAGTACTAAACACAGAATTGACCCAAGTGGTATTTTCACTGTGAAAATGTGATTTTTAGCAACTTTGGATTTTGACAAACAAGACCTCAATTTTAAGCTTGATTGAGATTAACTAACAACAAACAAGCATAGAAACATAGAAATTATTAAGATCAAACAACAAAGAGAGTGAAATGGAAAATTGAGATTTAAGCTTACAAATGAGCACCAAGCACAGAACTGAGTACCAAGAACCAATGACCACCTATAAACCTTCCACAAGGTCACTAACCCAAGGGCAATCCAAAATCTCCCTTGCTCCAGCCATCTTCAACATTGAACATTGATTTTTTATTTTCCATGTTTATTTATTGATTTTCTTGTAATTTTTAGTTGTATGATAAACACTGAGTTTATTGTTTCTAAAAGCTTATAAAAGCTTTATAGGGAGCTTATGTGAGCTTGTAAGTCCTTAACATCAACTAACAACAACATTAAGTAATCATGAGAATTTTGAACATAAAATTTGCATAAACTGAATTTGTAAATTAACACTGAAATTGAAAGTTGAAATGCGTTTATTACACACTAAGAACACTTATCAAAGTACTTGAAAGCTTTGGATTACACTGAAACTTGAATTTAACTGAGTACGAACAAAACACATATCATTCGATATAGATTTCATAAACTTCATAATATAAACCGTAAAAATAGAGAATTGTATCAAAGTGATTACAACGAAAGAAAAAATGGTTTCCACAGAGAAAACTCTACTCGACTTGTTCTCCTACCCTCTGTCACAGTACTAGGATCACAATTCGACCTTGATATGGTGAACTTGGTATGAGTTCACCAATATCACCTTCGTATACTTTCCTTACTTTACTACTAGATGTTGCCCCCTTTTCTCTGATTCGTTCCTTTCATTATATAGACTCCTTTTGACCTAATTTAACTCCAGAGTTTAGTAAATGAGGACAAGTGATCGGCCTTACAATGAATGCAATCAATAACTCTGCTTTTGTAACAGACAAGCTAAGTGCGCCGCACTTCGTATAAAGTACGCCGCACTTCGTGTAGATTCAATCTCATTTACCCGCCAAGCAAGTACGCCGTACATAGTCCTAAGACCGGCGTACTTGGGTCTTTTACATTTGTATTTTCATTCCAAGTCCTTCCATTTGTTGTAGTTGTTACTTTATCGTCCTTTAAGTGATATTTCTAACTTTCTTCTCTCGTTCAATCCTGCAACCAGATTAGTGCCAATTCTACACAAATAACGTGATATTCCATCTAATATAATAGATATATAATGTATAATCGATGGGATCAATATGTATAATAAGATAGTTATCAAATCCCCCATACTAAACTATTGCTTTCCCTCAAGCAATCCTTAAAAATTTTTGTTTTTATCTTATCAAGAAATCATAAGCCAAGATAACGCGACTAAGCATCTCACGAAAGTGGAAAGTATAATTCACTCACACTCATATATCGGGTATAAAGGAATCACACTCAGTTGCTCAGACATGTTAAATAAATTACCATAGGCTTGTACAAAAAACTAAACTTCACCGACATGGCGTAAGCACAAAGTAAATTTATCAAAAGAGGACTTTTATTCGGGTTATAATGTTTGGCTAAGGGTAATAATATGGGTATGGTTTAGACATGGGATTATATGGTGAAATTGTTTTAAAAATAAAAATAATAAGTTGAAAGTCCATTTTCTGTAATAACGGTCTCCATTTGGCACATGTTACTCCAACACTTTATTCACTTCGTACATACATTTTCCTTTTCTTTTTCTTTTGTTTTCCTCGGGAAATATTTGGTTCTCCCCCATACTTACGATAAACATACCACTTCAATCAAAATAGAAGTTTGCAACCTTCATACTTCATTCAAAATAGCATAATCTGTAATTTATTCACTTTTCTTCCAACAAAGTTCAAGGTTTCAGGCTAAGGTTATATATATATATATATATATATATATATATATATATTTTTTTTTTCTCTTTTTCTGGATTTCAAGAAACGAATAGATTGGCTCAAAGTGTTGTTCTAATGGTATCTAGCACTAAAGATAAGTGCTACAAAAGGTTTTTTATTGTAAATTAGATAATCGATGTGATTACTAATATATAGTTTATTGGATGGCTATTTGGTGTAAATCCTATTTTTGCCTCTTTATCATTTAAAATCACTTATATCACACGAATGTGATCTCACAACGGTCTCGTAAAGATTTTAAGTATAAGTTCTAGAATAAATAAAACATCGGCACACTCATAAACAAAGAAACAAGCACAATATAAGGGCATAAGGCTGAAAATTCCTCACATTTAAGTGGTAATGGTTATGAATATGCTAGCACGTTATCAATTCCGAGTCGAATTAGCTTAATGACTTAACTCGATTATTTTTCCAAAATTATATAGCAAGTGTGGCGTACTAACTTTCAAAACCGTCGCACTGTGTTTTTTAAAAATCTGTTGTTTTATTTTCTTTTCTTAAATCATTCCAATTTATCTCAACCCCCCCCCCCCCATACTTATTATGAACATTGTACTCAATGTGACAGAATATAAATAAAATAGAGAAATGGGAATGAGTAACTTTACTATAAGACGAATTCAGCAAAATTGTACGAAGCATATGGAGCCTTCGTACTAAATTCGTATCCTGCACATTACCATAAACAAAACAAAAAACAAGTAAACAATATAATCAAAAGATTAGCTTAGATTATTATTAATTATATAGTAGTAGTTATGCAAATTATTTACATATAAATATATAGATATATAGTTATTGTTATTGTCTTTGTTGCTTCCCCCATACCATGTGTTACTTGTCCCAGGACATCATCACAAATTGTTTAAAATGCCAACAGAGGCATTAGTTACAGACCATAAATAGAAATTGTTTTGAAGTTGTTTNTTTTTTAAAAATCTGTTGTTTTATTTTCTTTTCTTAAATCATTCCAATTTATCTCAACCCCCCCCCCCCCATACTTATTATGAACATTGTACTCAATGTGACAGAATATAAATAAAATAGAGAAATGGGAATGAGTAACTTTACTATAAGACGAATTCAGCAAAATTGTACGAAGCATATGGAGCCTTCGTACTAAATTCGTATCCTGCACATTACCATAAACAAAACAAAAAACAAGTAAACAATATAATCAAAAGATTAGCTTAGATTATTATTAATTATATAGTAGTAGTTATGCAAATTATTTACATATAAATATATAGATATATAGTTATTGTTATTGTCTTTGTTGCTTCCCCCATACCATGTGTTACTTGTCCCAGGACATCATCACAAATTGTTTAAAATGCCAACAGAGGCATTAGTTACAGACCATAAATAGAAATTGTTTTGAAGTTGTTTTTAAAATTCAACAACCAGATATCTAGTTGGAACCTTCAAAGTGCACCGCACACAAGTGATTGTGCGGTGAGTTTACTGCTGCTGTTGTTGTTGTTCTTGCTGTTCCTGAGTGGTGGTGGTGGTGTCACCATTCATTCAGGGGCTCGAATTCCAAAACCTCTAGAAGGTCCCTAAGCTTCCCAGTCTCACGATCCCTCAGATAGAAAAAACTTCTCATGTCCACAGTCCCTGGTTTCACAGGCCTCTCAAATAATTCCATCTCTTCTTCATTCACCAAACCATTATTCCTTGCTATCCTTGTTATCAAATGTCCCCAACAGATTTTTGTTCCTCCAGCTGCCACAGCTCTTTTCCCCAGATGTTGTGCAATTAACCAAGCCAAATTCAAATGAGACAAGGGGTGTTTCTTGTCAAATGCATGCAAGATCCATAAATCTTCATCAAGAACATACTGAGTATAATGGGCCCTATGGAAAACTGACTGTACCAGAATTTTGTGAATTACCTGCAACAATGGATTCTTAATCTTCCATACTCTCTTCTTACCATAAACTCTAACATCTTCTCCACTAATCTCCTTCCAGTAACCACTAGCATCAAAATCCTCCATCTGCCTTTGTCCTCTCATAATCATTCTTTCAAAATTATCCTTACAAACTTCTTGATCAGAATAAATCCCTAGAATTCTTCCAAACTGATATAATGTCACT
Source organism: Artemisia annua (assembly GCA_014162995.1). NCBI lineage: Eukaryota > Viridiplantae > Streptophyta > Magnoliopsida > Asterales > Asteraceae > Artemisia > Artemisia annua. Next base: position 7,334 of record LBNU01015178.1, on the reverse strand, counting down.
GAATTCTCCTCTCCTCCTAGTCTAAAATTCATAAATTTTTCTGTCAATACTCCCTCATCAGTAATTGTATCCTTAACCTTCACAGTGCTAAAGAACTCAAGGCACCACTCCCTATAAATAGGCTCCCTGATTTCCACAGCTTTCTTCCACATGTAAGAATTCAGAATCTCTCTGCTAAACACCATCCTAACTAGTAACATGTTCTCAATGTGCTCATCACAACCTAGATTCTTAATAATCCTCCAATCTACTATCCTAGGAACATCAATCTCTCTCTCAGTCAACCTGATCAGCCTTTTGTTAAATGAGAGCTTATCTTCTTTCTCCACTCCTTGCCATTTTAAGTTTGGATGCTCCTCTGGTTTTCTTTTGTTCTTCTCCTTTTCCAAAGCTCCCCTAGTTCTTTCTGCTATAACCTGCAATATAAATAGTTCATAGACACAAGATTATTAGATGTTAGTGCAACAAAATATAGCCAAACCTCTCTCAAATTCTAATCTTCAAACACTCTGTTTGAATTCAGGCAAAATGTGCGGCGTACTTGACTACAAGTATGGCGTACTAGTTAGTTTAAAAATGTAAGTACGACGGTTCAGATCTGAAAACCAGGGCACTTATAGTTCTGGGCGCGAAATATTTGATTCTTATAAGCAACAAGCCAACAAAACTACGTTTTTCAAACTTATTCCCATAGTTTTTCTTCCACTGATATTAATAACCCCTAAAATAAGCAGTTCTTATCATAGGTTTTAAGCATTTGGGCATCATTTCATAGTTTCTTAAACGTTCCATATATAACTTTTTATAATCTCATATTAATCTCTCCTAGATCAAATAAGCATTTTCAAGTTCCTTATCTTTCAAAATTTTAGTGATCAAGGCAAAACCCTAACCCTAATTCAATTTTATCTTACGCAAAACCTTAATCCATGTAACAAAATAGTCCTAAAGGTTCTAACCATCCTCTAACTAACATAGTTATCAAGGCATAAAATTTAAAATATAGTATACGAAATATTAACCCTAAAATATGAATAAAAATTGCAAGAAAATTAAACAAAATGGATAAACATATTGAAGACACGATAATGTGGATTGATTTTCTCTTTCAAAGATCTTTTGGAAAAAATTTCAATCAAAGTATAGCGGTTTTTCTTTTGTGTGTGTGTGAACTTTTGTATGTTATGAAAGACTTTTCAGTTATATATATAGGTCCGCTCAGAAGTGCGGCGTACTTGACTCCAAGTACGGCGTACTTGCTGCAAATTTTTCCACAGTTAACAATTTTAACTAACATGCATACGTAAAAACGCTCAATCCACATATAATCAAACTTCATTATATTCATTCATTCATCAAAACAATCCTTAACTTTCCAGGATTACAATGTTTTGGTACGTTTTATTAAAATGATGAAAAATAACATAGAAAATAAAAATAAAAATAAATAAAACAAACTTAGGAGCGTATGTTGCTACTCCTATCCGTCATCCATGATTTTCAAGCTCTGAAGTAACTGGGTGATATGATGTCACTCAGCCTGTACTCTCCTGAAACTTTCCTTCCAGTTTCAACCTTGGGGGCACCAATCACAAACGGTTTTTGTTGTTCATTTTCCACACATATCTCAGCCCATAGAGTTATTCCTCCAATATTGTAACTAATAATGCTCATAGTGTGTTCCAAAAATGGTCTATCTAAGACTACCCCTGTTTTCACATTTTCCTCCACATAGAACTCCAACTCGTATCCCTTAGTTTTTTCAATAGAGTCATCATTAGTTTCTCCAACCAAATTCATAAGCAATTTCTTGTTAATTTTCTTTTTCCCATTCTCTAAAACTTCATAGGTTAGCCCTAATTGGTCCACTAGCTCTTGAGAAATCAGATTTTTCTCAATATCAAGGTCCAATATACCATCAGAGGCAAATACCCCCTCCACATAACATGGTGTGATATATTTCTCTCCAACTTCTTCATCATCAGCCATCCTATGGATCGAAAAAACTTTAGTATCCTCACTCATTTCATAAGTTAGTACATTTAGTTTCTCAAAAAATTTCTCAATAGTAGTGGTGTCTTGGTAAATAGTGAGTATACCCTTAGCAAAATCCACAATTCCCTTTGCTAACACCAAGAAAGGTCTCCCAAATATGACACTAGGTTCCCATTCATTTTCACTTGGGTTGACATAAAACTCTACCAAGAACACATCCACATTCATTTGAACTAGCAATTTCTTATTGATTATTTTGCTTCCATTCTCTCTTTCCTCAAAACCCAATCCAAGCCTTTTCATTAGCTCTTTAGACACATAGTTCCTACTGTAATCCAAGTCAGCCACAGCATCATTAGTGTAAATATTCTCCACATGGCAAGGGGTAATAAGCTTCATGTAACATTCATCCGTTTCCATCCTGTTAAAGATGTGAATCCTTTGCTCATTCTTTTTCCCCTTATCTGTTATGTCAAAAGTAACTGCTCCTTGCCAGGTCTCTTCACTTTCTATTTGGTCATTCTCAGCAAGAGAATTTTTCTTATCAAGACACATACGTCCAATACTCGAGTTTGGGTCCATTTCTAACATTTGACAACATAACATCAAATAAACCATTAGTATGTTAGTACAAACAAAACTAAATGATATTTTGCACTCCAATAACATCAGCAAACATTTAGAAATCAAAAGATGGATTGGTTTAATCATAGCAAACAAGATAAAAGTCTTCTGTGAACTTTTTGTTATAAAAGTGCGACGTACTTGACAATAAGTGCGGCGTACTTCCCTTTTAATCTTGATTTTGTTTCGAAAATTCCCAGGAAAGACCGACGTACTTGAGAACAATTGCGGCGTACTTCCCCTGTTTTTAGTTTCAAATTTTTTATAGTTTTCAAAATATCTCAGAATTTTATTTAAACATATAGTCCAGATAATTATTATGCATAAACAATTAAAAACAAGAAAATGTCTAATTAACCAAATAAGCAAATATTTTTGTATTTTCGATGAGTCATAACATATTAACAAATGCATCAATCCAAATACCAAAAGCACATAAAAAGCAATTCTCATGTTCTCATCCTTGAATTTAAGCATTAAAAAGTTTTTGTTTTGGTTTGTTTTTGTCTCAGTAAACATTGTGAAATTTTCCAGAAAGTACGGCGGTTTTGAAAGTAAAACCGGCGTAGTTCAAATTTTTCCATAGAATACGGCACACAAACTTGAAAGTGTGGCGTACACTCAGTCTCAGAAAGCAAATTTTTGATTCAGTTTGCCAGAAAACTGTACGGCTATATTTGTAAAAAGTCTCAAAACACTTATCCAACTTGATTTTATCAATACCAATCCCCGGCAGCGGTGCCAAAAACTTTGATGTGTTTCAAAAGCTCTAAATTTATAATACTAATTTCATCAATTCCTTAATATATAAAACACACGGGTAAAGTATAACCCTCGTTTATAGTAAAGGTTTTAGGTAAGACCAAGTCGTCCCAAGAGATTGTAGAAAAGCCAAGTTATCAATTGTGTCAAAGTAAAGTCCCTAGATTGTCACTTATCCAAAGACTAATAATTTAGATTGTTTGTTTATATGATTAAAAGTTATGTTTATTTGGGCTAAGAAACATGGAAGTAAACATGTAATGATGAGTAAGCAATCATGAACAAGATATATAAGCAAGAGATGACTGGTGATCACTCCTATGAATAACTATCCAACATATTAAGAATTCCTTTCGACCTATAATTCTCAATATATCAAATGCATTAAAGATGGTTCATAACAGAAGTATACATAAGCAAATTTCCTCATCAAGTTTGTTAGACATGAGATAAGGCATTAAACAAGATCATGAATGGGTTAATGAATATTTTGTCGACCAATTTCTACAAGGTAAACACCAAGTTGCCATAGACAAACACCTTGAAATAATATCAAAGTGGTAGACCCTTTCAACCTACTTCTACCACAGAGATACATCAAACATTCAACAATGATCCAAACATCATCTCATCAACTAAACTTAAGCATAGTATCAAATAGCAAGCGTACATATTATGTAAACAACCATATAACTACATTACCCAAATAAACATAATAACGACTACTCCATTATCTCAGTAACAAAACACATATCATTCAATATAGATTTCATAAACTTCATAATATAAATCGTAAAAATAGAGAATTGTACCAAAGTGATTACAACGAAAGAACAAATGGTTTCCACAGAGAAAACTCTACTCGACTCGTTCTCCTACCCTCTGTCACAGTACTAGGATCACAATTCGACCTTGATATGGTGAACTTGGTATGAGTTCACCAATATCACCTTCGTATACTTTCCCTACTTTACTACTAGATGTTGCCCCCTTTTCTCTGATTCGTTCCTTTCATTATATAGACTCCTTTTGACCTAATTTAACTCCAGAGTTTAGTAAATGAGGACAAGTGATCGGCCTTACAATGAATGCAATTAAAAGAAGCCGTGGCTTGTTTGCTTATTTTTGAGCTTATTTTAATGTCTTTACATTTTATTTACCAAGTTTTTACAAGTTTAATTTACCTTTTATTAAATTTGTGTCACGTTAAAAGAGTCCAGTGAGTTTTGTTTTTAGGGTTTAGTAGCGAGTTTAGATTTTAGGGTTTAGTAGCGAGTATGTGTTTTTAGGTTAGCATAGCGAGTTAGGGTCTAGGTCTAGCGAGTTTGGTTTTCCCTTTAGCCCTAGCGAGTATGATTTTTGGTTCCTAGCGAGTATGTAGTTTAGGGTAGCGAGTATGGATGCTTAGAGGTTAGCGAGTAGGGATTTATTCATAGAGCTAGCGAGTTTGATCCCCAACTTAGGACTAGCGAGTAAGGTTCTATGATATAGCGAGTTTAGTTCTTTTGTTAGGTCTAGCGAGTTTGGGAACTAAACCCTAGCGAGTTTGGAAAACTCTTAGCGAGTTTGGGTTGAGTTTCCTAGCGAGTTTCCTTAGTAGCGAGTATGGTTTGGTTAAATTGGTAGCGAGTTTGGTTTTTTAGTTTAAGTTCTTTTCTTATTTTATTTTCTGTTACAAGCCGAGTTAGGCTTTTATTTCCCTCATCGTTTATCGAGTGAGGTTTTCTTTTTATTAAATCTAAACGTTATGCTGTCGAAATTTTCTAAAATCTTTTTAGTGTCGTCTTTCTTATTTAAGTCTCGTGTCTTTAGTTTTTAGTTTTAAACTTTAATTACGTTTAATGATTTACAAGTCTTTTATTTTCTTTACCGCTTTACTTTATTTAATATGAGTCGTGAGTAGTTTTAAATCGTGTTTGCTTAGT